>JADBJO010017652.1:24837-29837 GCA_016801955.1 Conus betulinus | reverse complement strand
TCTCCAACTGGGCGCCAGATGATAATGATGGAGAAATTAACGATAATGATATTGTAAAGGGTACGATTCTGCCCCCAACCTTTGAGAACAGAGAGTTGTAGTGGTTAACCCCTTAAACGTGGGACAGAATCGCAGTGAGGGGGCACCTAGCTGGTAGGCTGGAATGCCGATTAAGAGGGTGGTCACTCAGCAGACAATTTGCCCATGGCTGGTCTGGGCAGACTGGTTTGAAGAGACAGCCATTGGACTTCAGCCACATCGTAATCGGTGTCGCCTTTACTGAGGAGCTCTTGAGAGCCTCCCTTTGACCATGGCTGGTCTGGAGAGGTTCCCTTTGACCATGGCTGGTCGTGGAGGTTTGGGGGAGGGGGGGGGGGGGGACAGCCCTAGGAGACCGTGGAGCCGTGGTTGGTGTTGTCTTTGCTGAGGTGGACTTGAGATTTTAGAACTCAAACATCTTCAGGTGGGATGCTGGATTTGGCCCTAGGTACAGAGTCTGAAGGGTCTAGGTCCTCTGCTCTCCACCAGACCCAGCCACTTACATGGCGGTCGGCCCCGTTGGTTGTTGGGTCGTGGGGGATAGAATGTCTGGTCAAGAGCAGCCCCCCGCCGGAGCCAGAGTTTAAAAACACTTTAGACGCTTGTAGTCGTTCCATTGTGACTCAGGCCACAACAGACTTTCTCGAAAGATCTCGTTCAAAGGGGGGGTGGAAGGCCTATATATACTCCCGGCGTTTCTGGCTCTGAGATCATTTCTTCACTGAGCAGAGTGTGGTGAAGGTTGTGACGCTGGTTCTGTCATTCAGGTGTTTGTGAATGTAAAGGTATGTTGATGGTTTTTGCCGTTGGTTTGGCTATGTTTTACCTGAAGTGAGGGCAGATAGAGTACTATTTTCGTGAAACAACTTAAGTAAATGGAACTTAAAAAAAAGTTCTATGTTCTTACATTTTTATTGTACAAATTCCATTTCCTTATTTACTGGAAATGTGATATACCCAATTTCCACAGTCAATTATTCAGGGTAACTTTGTAACTAAGCAGGTGCTGGTGCTTAATAAGAATGAAATCAGAAAGTTATTCAGTATTGTCACAGATTTTATTGTGAGTAATCAACAAATCGATGTCAGAAAACATAGATTGGAGACGTTGCTGTCTTATATTGTGATTTGTGGATAAAGTTTAACGCGCGCCCTACAGGTTCTGACTTTGTGTTCGAACACTGGACAAACTGGCTTGTAAACATCGCCCTGTTTGCTGGCGCGAGACGGATAGGGTTAAGTCACAGTGATGAAACTGCACGGCGGCCCTGTGCAAATGATTAAGATACAGCCAGCGAAGATAGTTTGATTATTCCTCTGTGTGTCTGGGTTGCTACCTGTTACAAACAAGTGTTTTACCTGTTTGTTTCATTATGTGAGCGACTGAAGGGTTTCCGTGGTTACTTGGCCGAGTAATTAGGCAGTTAATTGCTTGAATGCTGCTCGATTGCTTGTACGTTCTTGTGCCTATTCTGTACGCGAGTAGCCACTGGTCAGTCTTTTAGTCGGTCGCTGCATCTGTTAGTCTGTGAGTGTTCACTTGTTTCAATATATTTACACCCGTGGGTCCATTGCAGGGCTGAAAGGCAACAGCCAATGTTGTGCCGGGGTGTAGGCCTAACAGGTGACACGTGGAGCCATAGCGTGTAGCACGCACTGTCCTGAGCTGGGTGTGTGTGCTGAGAAAGGAAGACAGCTTTAGTTGCCGGTTCATGTGCAAGATGTGTCCTTTCTGAGTTTGATCATATGTGTGGACACTACGCATATATTTTTTTTTCCAAACAATTGTGTAACTGCTGTTGAAAATTAGATGTTAATTAATTTCATTTATTGTCCATTGCTCCTGCCGTTCGCAACGGGGAGTTCCATTTTGTGTGTGTGTGTACTTATGTATGTTCATTTATAACACTGTTCTTTGCTATGAAATTATGATACACATGTTGTTGACTGTATGGAACTCCTGCCGTTCGCAACGGGTAGTCCCATCGTTAATGTTATAATAATGAAATTATTATGTTCCTAATCCTGCTGTTCACACAAGGGGATTCCCTTTCTTAATGTTATTGTAATAAAATCATAATGTTGTTGATCCTGCTGTTCACAAGGGGATTCCCTTTCTTAATGTTATAGTAATAAAATCATTATGTTGTTGATCCTGCCGTTCGCAACGGGGTGTCCTTTGGTTAATGTTACGATTATGATATGATTATGTTATTGATTGCAAAGATATGTTTTTAGATAGTGCCTGATGTTTATGATTTTAATTCTTGAGGTCTTAAATAGGTCGGTGGTTGGTTCGCTCCAACCATGATTTGAAAAAAAAGAGAGAGAGGAAAGCAACGAGCTGGTGTTAGGTGTTGAAGTTAATGTGTAGTTAATTCGCTCTGTTCCCTATCTCCTACTCCCTTGTACCCCTCCTTATCTCCACCTCCACCCTTTACAATATGTCAGACGTACGATTTATATAGTATAGTGTCTTTTACTGGTAATTTGACAAAAATCAGATACGACTATGAAAGGACTGAGACCCTCACACACACACATAGCATTTAAAGTTGCGATTCCCAGAGCCTCTTAGAAACGGAACGAAAGAGCTTCGTGACAGAGGACGCGAGATTGTCTATTGATGTGGTTATTTCAAAGAAAGCAGCGTGCATTGAAGTGTTTTGGATCCAACAGGAGACAGAGTGTTTGGGTCTGTGCATGTGTGTTTGTATATAGATATAAATAATATTAATTTATAATGAGGACTATAACCGTTGAGAGGGTGGGTGCGCTAACATTTGATAAATCGTTTTTTTTTATTTATGTTATTGGTTGCACATTAACTATATATATATATATATATATATATATTGGCGAACCAGATCCCAATAGGAGCCATAGATCATATTTCAGTCCTGCAGAATCTTTCTTTTTTATTCTTTTTTGCTTTGTTTTCCTAAATAGCATTATTCGTCGTAGTTCAATAATAGTTTTTACTTCAAATATTATACTTTTAGCTTCTTCTGTTCAATTTTGGTTTATAACCTGAAAGAAAATCTGAATTGAGGCAGAAAACGGTTGATAATAATTAGAAAAAAGGTATCATAACTCTTGCTCTTTGTGAACTAAATCCACGCCTTTTACTTCCAAGGGAAATAATTAACAAAAGAAATCAAGTTATAGGCTCCGACGAAAGACAGACTCACAAACAAATGCAGCTACGCACAAGCATACACACACACAGAGACAGACACACATTCATGTGCGAATGCGCGAAAGCGTGCACGTGTTCGGTGTACTCTACATTATCTTCACCTTTCCACGAAAAAACAAAAAAACAAAAAAAAAAACAAAACAAAACAAAACAAACCAAAACCCACTCATACAGAGAAAAATCTGCGCTGACGCCTGTACGGGGCGAGAGCTTGAGGTCGACCTGTTCCATTGGACCGAGGTGTTATTTCTATGACAGAACAGTCAGTCGTCCTCCTCCCGATCCTCCCGATGGCAAAAAAAAAGAAAATTCGGGGAGAGAACCAGCGGAACAAGATCTAGGTGGTTTAGTGTAGTCTGCCATTTAGGGCAGACGAGATCAACGGGAGGCGAGTGCAGCACACTGTTGTTGCCCACGAAGAGACCTCCACAAGAACGACTTGGAGGGCCGCGGCCACTGCAAGCTAAGTCTTACTGCACTGAAAGAACAAACGTGAAGGAGGACGCTCTCTATGGAGGAGACCACATCCTTCCTTTCTTCCTTTCTTTCTACCTTTTCTTTTCCTTTTTCTCTTTCTTTCTTTCTTTCTTTCTTTCTTTCTTTCACACCGACTGACAGATAATAAGGAACAACATCAACTTGGCCGAAAACAGGAAGACACGCACGGCGCAGTTACTGTTCTCTCTTTGTCTATTCTTCCTTTCTTTTTAGTCTTTTATTTTTCTCTCTCTCTCTCTCTCTCTCTCTCTCTCTCTCTCTCTCTCTCTCTCTCTCTCTCTCTCTCTCTCTCTCTCTCTCTCTCTCTTCTTATCAAGAGAAAGAGCTAGTATGTATAAATAACATTTATCACCCCACAATCCGGTAACACAATATGAATGCACATACGATACGTGATAGACAGACGAATATACAGGGACATAGTAAATCAGGATGGACTCAGAGCTGATCACACCCAAGATACTGGCCCATAGGCCAGCCCAGGTTTATAGAGAGATATACTGGCCCAGGTTTATAGGCCAAGAGAAGATATAAATAGGCCAAGAGAAGTAAATGTTGTGTCCCATTTTGATCTTGATGTTGATTTTGATTTCGATTTTGATTTTGATTGATTTTTGATGTTCGATGTTCTAATTCCTGCTTTTTTTCCCCCTTTTTCCCCCTTTCTTGATTTTTGACCTATAGGTACGAAGGAAAGAGAGGAGCATTAATTTAAAAGCGCTCTGACAGAAAGCATGTATGACGTTTAAACCTATCTTTTGTTTTTGAACATTGATTTTTGATTATTGATTTTAGACTGTTGACTAGAATTTCTATCAAATATTGTTCGAATAACCATCGATGGCTAACTACCGATTGAACTATTGATTATGGATTGTTGACTACTGATTATTGATTATCAGTTATATTGTAGATTATGTCCCATCTTGTCTTGTAACTCCTTTTACGTATGGGCTGGTGGCCTCGTAAATCTCTCTCTCTCTCTGTGTGTGTGTGTGTGTGTGTGTGTGTGTGTGGTGTGTGTGAGAGAGAGAGAGAGAGAGAGAGAGAGAGAGAGAGAGAGAGAGAGAGACAGACAGAGAGACAGACAGACAGACATACAGACAGACAGACAGAGACAGTGTACAAGGTATACAGGCACTCAGGACACACTAATTAGCTGTAAAAAAATAGTTAAAATCTTTGATATACGTTAAAGTGACCAATGGTCAGTGACACTGACCACAAGGCAAGGCCACATTGACAAGGCCTTTGTGTCCACGGG
>JADBJO010017652.1:10000-12500 GCA_016801955.1 Conus betulinus | reverse complement strand
TGTGTGTGTGTGTGTGTGTGTGTGTGTGTGTGTGTACGTGTGTCTGTGTCTGTGTGTGTCAGAACAGGACAGACAGACAGACAGATATAACCCTTGAAGGAATGATGGTTGAAGTTTTCCTGCATGAACGTGATTAAATGACTGCATGCGTGTGGACACACACACACACACACACACACACACACACACACACACACACACACACACACACACACTGTCCCATAACTTTATACAAGGAAGGCAGTTGTCGAGTCATCCTGACACTCACAACAGTGACGTGGCACATTGGTGGCACAAAAGGGGATGGGTGTTGTAAGTGAAGAAGGTGGGGGTGAAGGGGGTGGGGGGTATCAGTTTGTTGACGACCAAGCCAAGCCAACGGCCCTGTCAGAGCGGAGTGGGTGCCCTGGGAGGTCAAGAGACGAGACGAGGGGATCAGGTGACTGAACAGGATGTGTCAGAGCGGAGTGGGTGCCACTGTCACTGGGGCGGCATGGATGGATTGAAGGCTCGCCAGTGTAGTATGTTAGCAAAGATGGGTGGATGATGATCATGGTCAAGATGGGTGGATGACGATCATGGTCAAGGTGTAGGTGTGTGTATGTGTGTGTGTGTATATATATATGAGTATGTATGTATATATGTATTGTGTATGTATATGTGTATATGTGTGTGTGTATATGTATATGTATGTATATGTATATATGTATGTGTGTGTATATATATATTTAAAAACAACATACTACACTGGCGAGCCTTCAATCCATCCATGCCACCCAGTGACAGTGGAACATTCCCAGCGGCACTAAAAGTGGAAACCTAGCCTGCCTGCCACCACACCAATGGGTGTAGAACTTTACTGACCACTAGAGGACCCTCACCATGCTGCAGCCTTTACAAATACCTCCAGGATTCCCGCCTAAGTGAATGGAGAAGAAGATCTGCCTATGGTTCTATTGATTAAATGTGATCCTTTTTTTTTTTTCACTTGAAGAAGACCCAAGCGGTCGAAATGCATCGTATCTTGTCCTGTTTTTTGTTCGTCAATGTCCTCGGCGGCAACTAACCCCCCCACTCTTTCTAATTTTGCTTTGTTCTCCGCCATCAGTCGCTCCATTTTGAAATTCTATATCTTTTTACTTTTTACAAATAATTTGTAATCCTTTCTCAATCAATTCATAAACATCAGATGTACACTGCTCTAGTAAATCAATTCCATTCTCGATTTCTGTGTCAACATAATAGACGCTATGGACAGGAGGAACATACATACCTATCAGTACACATTCGTTTCGTAAATTTGGCAGAAGCTTTGAAATCTTGAGCACGATGCAGCTGTCGTATTCAACTTGAATTTGTTGTACTAAACTAGAATACATTTTCTTTACTATCATGATAGCACCGCCAGAGTGGCGTGCTGTGGTGCTGTCGGATACACTCACGCCTGGGAGACAAACGCATCAAAAGCAGGAAATAAATTAGATGGAAAGCTTGATGGCAATGTTTCTGTAAGAAAAAACAATATCATAATTTGACAAGAATTGTCTAAGGTCAGGCTGATAGATGGTATTTAGTCCTTCTATGTTATATGTTAAAAAAGGATACACTGTGACCATGTATGTTCGGTTGTTTGGGTTGGCCTTCAGAGGCAGGGTTGATGACATGGACAGGGTCGTATCCCTAGGTTGTTGGAGGCTGAGCTCCCGATTCCGTTCGGGCGGAGTTAGTTTTGGCATGTGGAAATAACTCTGTGACGTGCTGTTGCCTTCCTTGCTGTTGTGTTGCCTGAGCTTGTTTTGCCCTAGTTTTGCTTCTGGTCAGCCTACTTTTTACTGTAGGGGTTCCAGTCTCTATAGAGAAGCTTTGCTGGGCTTGCTCCTGCACGTCTTGCTGGTCTCTGCCTGTGTTGTTTTTGTCCCCTAACTCTGTTCCGGAATCGGAAGACTAACTCTCCATAGCATCTACAGCAGTCCATGGATCAGCAAGCTGTTTGACAGAGGTCTGGCTGCTACCGTTCTGGACGTCTGTCCAAAGATTAGCAAGCTGTTTAGCGTAACTTTGACCGCTATCTTTCTGGGGTCTCTCTTCTGTTGGCTTGCCTGGCGTTGGTGAAATCTGAAACTTGTGTTTTGCCATTGGTGTCCTTTGAAGGTATATTGGTTTAGTGGGGATTTCGCTTACAGCATCTTGCGCTGAGGGGTCCTTGGGTACGGTTGCTACTCTTATATCACTGGTTGTCTGGGATGAATTGCTGGGTAGATTTCCTTCTACACAAGTCTGGTTAGTCCCATCGACTGGGCAGGGCACAGGGGACACCGCTTGGCTGTGTACTTTACTGGGAGTGGGTGTGTCCTCTCTGGTTGTTGGCTGTACGTCAGCAAAGACTGGATGGTTTCTGTCCTCAATGCTGTGGGGAGGGCTTCCAAGCAGAGACTCATCACTGCTGTTTGAGGTTGGTACCAGCCTAATGCCCCGTGCATCCACTGTTTTCCCTGTATCT
>JADBJO010017651.1:32500-37091 GCA_016801955.1 Conus betulinus | reverse complement strand
GGCTGGAAATGGGGGGTAAGATGTCAGACGCAAAATTTCTTCTTGTTGACAAAAATGGTCGGATCCATGGATAGGGTGGGGAGAGTGGTGAGGCTGGACGGAGAAGGTTGGAGAGTGAGGAGGAGGGAATTTGCTTTGCGGGAGGAGGGAGAGGTATGTGCTTGAAAGTGGGTGACTGGGGGGGGAATATAAATGCTTCTCACAATGAACCTTCCAGCAAAGCTTATAGTCTCCGAAGTGGGGAGACCACTCTCGAAGTGGGAGTTTTTTTCTTTTGAAAACTCAACAAACATACTACGGTATTGCAACACCACCTTTTTTCCTGGTGTAGTCATTCTTCTAAAACCGAAAATAGCAGAGCGAGGCCAATGTCCACTCTTCCGCGGTCCATGAGGAGAGAGAAACAATTCAGGTTTCGAACAAAATCCGGTTTTTTATTGCCAGGATGGTATATGTTAGGAGATTCTCCACATTGGAGATGGTCGCCCCATGGATTTTTGCACAGTGTGGTGAATGGGGAATAATTGGGGTGGGAAAAAATAACAGCTTTCTCAAAAAATGATTGTGAAAAAACCCAACAAAAAAACAAAAATATGTTGTTTGAAACATGTGAACACCTTCAGACAAAAAGATTCAACTTTTATAGTATAGTATCCGAATTCGGGGGTAGGTGGGAGACCATCTCCAGTGGGGAGGGGAAGTTCAACACCAAAAACATAGAACTCTGGTCAGATACCGGTATTTCGAAACCTGAGTGTTCTCCTCGTGAACGTGGAAGTGGTTAATTGGACTCCTTCTCTGCCTGTCGGTGTTTTTTTTTAAGAAGCATGCTTTACACCAGCAAAAAAAAAGGCGCTGTGCTGGTGTGCACTACCCGTTAAGTGTAGTTATGTATGTTTGTTGAGGTTTTTCAAAAAAAAAACTAACCAAAAGTTGCCACTAAGAAAGAAGAAGCAAAAAAGAAGTAGAAAATCATGAAAGAGCAAAAACAAACTATATTTCTTGTGAAAAAGTTAGAAAAATGAAAATTTAGAAAAAAAAAAAATAACCTCCTAAGGACACAAAGTGCGTGAGGGCTCAGAGTCGAGGCGGCCCGGTTCCTTGGAATGACTCGGCAAGGGACTCTCGAAAATGATAATTAAAACAATAATCCGAATGGAAGGTGGGGGTGGTGGTGGTGGGGGGGGGGGGGGGGGGGGGGGGGGACGGGGGGGGGGGGTGGGGGGAGGGAGGGGGGGCGGGGGGGGGGGGAGAGGGAGGGTGGGGGGGATTGGGGGGGGGGGGGGGGGGGGGGGGGGGGGGGGGGGTGGGGGGGGGGGGGGGGGGGGGGAGGGGAGGGGATTCTGTGGGATTCTGGTGGGCGAAGTATTAATTCGAAAACGAATTTAGCTTTCGTTTCGGGGACTGTGGGGGTTGGGTGATTTTATTGAAATATGAAGAAGAAAAAGAAGAAAACGCTGGATCTGGAATAAATTAAAATTTTGGAATTAAACGAAAAAAGAAAATAAAGAAAAAAAAAAGAAATTATAATTGGAGAATTAATGAAAAAGTAAAAAAGAAAAAAAAAAAAAACGCGTAAAAAAATGAAAAAATGAATAGATAAATGAAAAAGATGGCGGTGTGGCATGGAGGGACGGAAAGAAAGAAAACAAGAAGAAGAAAGAAGAAGAAGACAGGTAGAAGATGGGGGCATGACCCAGCAACTCTATCAATTAGCAGATGAAAGCTGCATGTGCACCGAGGCGAGACCCAAAACGCCTTCGATAGGAGAATAGCAAGAAGAAAGGGAAGGAGAGGGAGGGGGTTTGGGTCCCCGGGAGCCCTCCCATCTCTGACTCCACACCACCTTGATCCAGAACAGGCTCTCTCTCTCTCTATCTCTCTCTCTCCGCTCTCTCTCTCTCTGTTTTCTCTATCTCTCTGTTTCTCTCTCCACTATCTCTCACTCTCTCTGTTTTTTTTTCTCTCTAAAATCTCACTCTCTCTCGCTGTTTTCTCTCTTTTTCTCTCACTCAAAAATCTCTCTCCTCTCTGCTCTCTCTCTCTCTCTCTCTCTCTCTCTCTCTCTCTCTCTCTCTCTCAACTAAGCACTTAAACAATGGCTCAACTAAGTGTTCCATCTTGTGTCGCTGACACTGCAGTCTACTGTCACCAAGCCAACGCTGAAGCCACCAATGAAAACCATCGACCAGTATTCCAAAAATGGGACAAAGGAGGTTACCAATCATACTTGCAAGGACGTGACTTCACAAAGAAACAAGGCTGGTTGAAATCGATCCGGCCAAGCAAAAACTGGCAGAAAACAGGCAGAAAGGACAGAAAAATGGATGGGGAGGTGGTAGTTCGGGAGGTATGATTTTTTTTTTTTTTTTTTTTTTTTTTTTTTTTTTTTTTGTGCAAAGGGAAAGCTACGATGTCTTGCAAAATAACAGCAGACCAGCATGACCATGAAGGAACGGGTTGGGGGCAGGGGGGCACACCAGACATGATGTGACAAAAGTGAAATGGTTAAAAGCAAAGAGAAAGATGATGATACAGAGGGGTGAAGACAGAACAAGATAGTAAAGGAACCCAACAAACAGCCGAACAAAAGCAAAAAACCCAAAAAAGCAGTTCAGCGAAGCCAAGAAAGGCGATGAACTACATGGGGAAATCCAAAGAAACTATCAGGTGAAATGACTTGTTGCGTACGGCCACGGCACAACTCTCAAGATGAACTTCAACCTCCAGTCTTGTACAGCCTCCTAGCTCTCCAACACAAACCTGGTCAAATGAAGGGATAATTTTGGGTTGTTTTGTGTCCCTGTGTGTCTCACTATGTCATGGCACCACACATGGTGAAACATGTCATGATCTTATTGCAAAGCAGTGATAAACCAGGTGAGGCGCACATGGAGCACATGGACACAAGCAAGTGCTTAAAGAGATCGTAACATAGCATTTAGTAACCCGCCAAAACGCACACCAAGGCTCTAGGAGCTCTATCAGCATGTTTTGATGGTTGGGAGAAAAAGAAGCAAATCATGGTGTGCAGTTAGCTGGGACATCCAGACCTGGGGAAGCGGAATTTTTCAGCTGGCGTGGGATGACTGACTGACCTGAATTTTCAGAAGGAGAGGAGAAAGAGAAACAAAACATCCAAAAGGAACTGGAAATTACTCCACTCAAATTTCCTCGAAACAAATGGTTCTGGCTGAACTCACGGTGCCATGTGGAAGCAGAATGGAAGAAAGCTCACATCTTTAGGACTCGGAGAAATCTGCCAGTCTGTCCAGAAGAAAATCTGGCCTCAAAGCCAAAAAGCCAAGCCGCACCATGGAGGCTGGGAACAAGAGGGGGGTGCGGAGGGGGGGGGGGGGGGGCCCGTTCTGTCTCCCTGTACACTCATCTGCCTGTGATCTCATGAAATAGCTCTATGTTTGTTCTGCTAAAAGGAGAACCACAGCCCGGAAGCAATGGCAAAGAACAGATGAAAAGAGTTCCAACTGGGTCTGGGCGAACAGAAAAACAAAAACTGAAACTCATAGGTCTTTAAATTTTCCGCTTCACAACAGGTGATAAGTGACGTGATGATGGCCACATGAGGGAAGATACCGGCCTCTTCGCAGCTTCGCTGTCCAGGTGCCCGACAATCTGATGTTCTAGGTTTGAATCCATGCAGTGCAGGAAAGAAAAAGTGACAGCAGAGGGGCATTAGGACAGGAATAATGACCTCTAAGATGCAGGCCAGCCGCTGCTTTTTTGTGTCATGAATTAAAGAATTTAAAACAATTCTATGGGGAGTTGTTCTCTGAGGTACTGTTCTCCATACATATATTTCCCATTTAGAGTGAAAACAAAGAGAAAGAAGAACCAAACCAAACCAAATAGAACAACAACAACAACAACAACAACAACAATAAAAGCAAAAAAACATAAAAAAAAAACAACTGAATTTGCAAATGAATCCAGCAAATGAACTCATATATAACTGAACAGGTGGACGTACAAAGTGACAGAAGCAAACAAAAGCCAAGGCAGGCAGGATATGCACATGCACCGCACACGACCCTCTTCGACAGTAAATGCATTCACGGGGGCAGGGTGGGACGTGGACGCAGATTAGCATGGCGATTGGATATTGACAGAGGGACCCTGCCTCATTTAACTTCCATCAGCTCAGAAATTCCTCTGGGTAGCACCCGAGGTCGTCCTTACTGGGGTACTCACTTTGCATAGGATTAGGCATACTGGAGGGGCTACTACATCTGCTTTGCTACTTAAAGGCTGAATGCCACAGTGAACATCCTTCCATCATGCTTTGAAAGTTACAGTGACGTTGGCTTAGCTTTTAGCAACCGAGAGTGATTTGCAGTATGGCTTTGGGGGTAAGTTTTGTTTGTATGTTTATGTCTTTATCTAGGTGTGTCTATATCTATCTAATTATATCTAGCCATCCATCCATATATCTATCTATCTGTCTGTCCATTCGTCGGTCCGCCTCTCTCTCTCTCTCTCTCTCTCTCTCTCTCTCTCATATATAAATATATATAGTACTTTTTTTTTTTTTTTTAGTAAAAAAAACAAGATGCAAAGCATATAAACGTACTCC
>JADBJO010017651.1:20000-22500 GCA_016801955.1 Conus betulinus | reverse complement strand
TGCATTTCGGGGGGGCATCACCATGCATGCCATTTAGGGGCGAAACAGCACACGTTCTCATGCCCATGTACGCCCCCCACACACACACACTCACACACACACATACACACACACACACACGCACGCACGCACGCACGCACGCACGCACGCACGCACGCACGCACCGCACGCACGCACACACACACACATTCATTTATCAGTGTTTGCCCATCTATTTCATCATCATTGCTCTATCAGGGCTTTACCAACAGCCGCTCACTCTGGCGTATCAGTACACGGCTTTATCCGGGTTTGTTCTGTTGAAGTCCCTAACACTGAAGGTCTACACAAAGCAGTCAACATCAGGTCAGTATACGATCGCCCACCACAAGAAAACACAGTACTGCTGAATCTCATGAACAGATACATCGGTGGTGCAATATGATCAGTGTACTCGGTTACACCTTTACTAGCCAGCATCCTATCGCCTCAACGTCCCATCCTGAATAATTCACCTAACTCTTAGTTCAACACTTTGTCAAAAGAACTCATTAGAGACATGAATGGGGACTGATCGGCGGGGTGTGGGGGCGCGCCTTTGAGCCGCCCTCAAAGTGGGGGGGGGGGGGAGGGGGACCAGGGGGAGGGGGGAGGGGGGACGGGGGGGGGGGGGGGGAGGGGGGGGGAGCGGGGGGGGGGTCTGAGCTCGCCTTCCCAACCCCCGGGGGCGTGGGGGCCAGCCAGGGGAGGTCCGGGGGGGGGGGGGTATGCGGGCCTGGCGGGGCCAAAGGG
Source organism: Conus betulinus (assembly GCA_016801955.1). Lineage (NCBI taxonomy): Eukaryota > Metazoa > Mollusca > Gastropoda > Neogastropoda > Conidae > Conus > Conus betulinus. The sequence goes on along the minus strand of JADBJO010017651.1, from coordinate 21,729 downwards.
GGCCTGGGGACCTTGCGGGGGGGCGGACGGGTTCGGGGGGGGCTGGCGGGGGGGGGGCGTGGGAGTCTGTGGATCTCCCCGGGGAACGGGCCGCCGGGGGGCGGACCTGGGGGAGAGGGTCTCGAGGTTAGGGGGTCAGGGCAGGGTGGGGAGGGGACAGGGAGGGAGGGGCGTTTGCGGGTGCGGGCCGCGGGGGGAAGAAGGGGAGGCGGGGATGTCGCCGGGCGGGCGGGGGCGACCGGACGACATTACGAAGGGCGGGGGGACTGGGGGGAGGGGGATGGACACGGGGGGGGGTCGGGGGACATTACTGGGGAAATGTTCACATGGTCCCATAGGACAAACAAACCTTTTTCTTTCTGGTAGTCAAATCTCAGGTAATGGAGGATATACTGTCAGACAAGTCACGAACACTCCAAGATGAATTCACGAGGTGGACGAAATCTTGGTGGTGACATGCCAGTCTTCTCCAGTTCAGCCCACACAACTGTAAACAGTACTGGGCAAAAAGGTGGCTGGGACTGAAAATTAAAAAAAAAAGAAAGAAAAAAAAGAAAGAAAGGACCTCGGAGGGATTTCAGTCCACGATCTCCCAGCCTTGAGCCCACAACGCCAACCAACACACCTTGGCAATGTTTTGAAAATCACTTTGGAATGCTAGTGACACCCCGTATTTCTAGCTGAAATCAACAATCCTGCTTCGAAAAATCCAACAAAAAGGAAAGGGTTCACAAAAATATCAGCCCTTTCAAGAGCCGAAGGGGCAAAAACGCTCTTCATGTTCTCCTGGTAATGGACAGGTTCTGGCCTTCGGCAAACAGTGCCAGCCGCTCTGACGCTGTCCACATTTTAGAAGCTTTCCACTCCTTTGGAAAAAAAAAGTGCTGATGGCTTTCTGAGCAAAACACTGACACATTCGTTCTATAGATGTTCTCCTAGAGGTGGACAGGAAGACCCAATCTCTTCAGTGACTGCCAGTTCATAGAATGCAGTATTTCGGACTGCTGTCAGCTATGATAAGGGAATTTCTGAGACATTTTTTTTCCATCTTCGTTCTGATAACAAAGCGAAACAAACAAGCTTTATGTAATGTCCTTGCTAGGCAACCATGTCAATACATTTTGTTCAACCTCTAGAAACAAGAGATCTCTTCTTCTTCTTCTTCTTCTAGTAGTAGTAGTAGTAGTAGTAGTAGTAGTAAAAGTAGTAGTAGTAGTAAGTAGTAGTATTTTTATCATTATCACTATCATTATTGGTATAATAATAATAATATTGGCATTATCATTATTATTGTTATCATCATTATTATCATTATTATTCATCATCATTATTATTATTACTATTATCATTATTATCATTATTGTTGTTATTATTATTGTCGGCGCTGTTGTTGTTGTTTTTGTTGTTGTTACCAGTAGTAGTAGTAGTAGTAGTAGTAGTAGTAGTAGTAGCAGCAGCAGCAGTAGTAGTAGTAGTAGTAGTAGTAGTAGTAGTAGTAGTAGTAGTAGTAGTAGTAGTAGTAGTAGCGTTGTTATTATTACGATCATCATCATCATCATCATCATCAGTAGTAGTAGTAGTAGTAGTAGTAGTAGTTGTTGTTGTTGTTGTAGTTGTAGTAGCAGTAGCAGTAGTAGTGGCAGCAGTAGTAGTAGTGCAAGCATTCAGAAACAAAGAAAAACAAACCTGTCGTCTGTGTGTGTGTGTGGATTATTTTCCATGGACTATT
>JADBJO010017651.1:0-10000 GCA_016801955.1 Conus betulinus | reverse complement strand
TATCCAATGCTTCATGGACCAAATTTCATACTCGCCCAAGAGAGAGAGAGAGAGAGAGAGAGAGAGAGGGAGAGAGAGAGGGAGAGAAAGAGAGAGAGAGAGATGAGAGAGAGAGCGAGAGAGAAGAGAGAGAAAGAGAGAGAGAGAGAGAGAGAGGAGAGGAGAGAGAGACGCAGTTGGGACAAACAAACTTTGACTTTGCTCTGTGCAAACAAAATGGCGCCAGCCACATACCCTACAAAAAAAGGAAGTCGCTGTATAATCGATGAAAACCTGGTTATCCACTGAGCTCTCGAGAAGACCCGCAGGGGCTCATCCCGATTTTTTTTATTTACCCAGTCTTCCTGGTGGCTTTGGTGAGGAGTAGAAGGGGGGAGGAGAACTACGCAGGGTTACATCTAGGTATCAGGTAATGTTCATGTTTCATCATACGTGTTTTCTAAGGTCTGTTGAGCACTCCTTATAAAGATCTTGAAACAGATTTAGGTCTTTTTAATCAAAAGTCCTGATCGTTTACTTGATTATCCCACACAAGTGCAGAAGCCTGTGGGAGTGTATGTGGATGGGGGGAGTGAGGAGGGGTGACGTGGAGGGGCTGAAATAGTTTTGATTCCTTTCTCTCCTCAGCCTCCACCCCCACATCAGCTCAACCCCCCCCCCCTCATTGTTCTTGGTCATTCCCTCGTCACTTATGGAAGAGAAGATAACACGGTTTTAATTAGCAATGAATTATACAAAACTACATGTTCGTATGTTTACTTTTGTTACAATCTTAAATCTATCATATAGTAATTGGTCGCTAGAAAGATGTTTACACAGACTAGTTGTGTACGTATATATATATATATATATATACACACACACACACACACACACACACACACACACACACACATCATACACATATATATATATCTATATATATAATATATATATATATATGTGTGTGGTGTGTGTGTGTGTGTGTGTGTGTGTGTGGTGGTGTGTGTGTGTTTCAGAACGAAAACTTTTCACCAAGGATCGTTGAGATATAAAACAGTAAGTCCAAATAGACACGGTGTAAAAAGCTTTCACATGTTGCCATCAGTTTTCAAACCCCCCCCCCCCCCCCCCGCCCCCTCCCTCCCCAAGGGAAAAAAAGTTCCCTTTCTCACAAGGATGAATTCCCACGATAATCCGAGTGGTTGGAACGGTCCGATCAGTCAGACGTGTGAGAGAGCAGAACGAATTTTGTTCATGGCACTCATAATCATCTTTTGGTGTTCCACTGTCACTGAACAACACAACAGTAAGCCCCGGAAGCAAACTATTCCAACGAGAAAAGAGCAAAGCAATAAACAGAGTCAAATGGAAAGAATGATGCCGTTCCTGATGTGTGTGACTTTCTATTATTTCACTGTTTGTGTGTCTCTACCCAAGGGAAGTCTAATTTTTTTTTTTAAATGCTCGTTTTTATTCCTGGTGTTGCTGTTTTCCACTTCGGTGTGTGTGTGTGTGTGTGTGTGTGTGTGTGTGTTGGTGTGTGTGTGTGTGTGTGTGTGTGTGTGTGTTGGTTCTTTTCTCTTGCTGTTCTGGTTTTGGAATAAGGGCTGTGAGTCTGTAGAGACTTTGACAGCACTGTGTTGGGATCATTGTTCTTTTTTTTTTAAATTTTCATTCAACAACCGCCGTCCTATGAGGCTTTCCCAAATATTACATTCCCACACCTTTTTTGACCTCTGCTTGTCGCAACAAATGAAAACGCATAGTATGATGTTAACGGCTTTCTGTTTCGAGCCACGAGAGTCTCCCCTATAGTTGACCAATCAGGTCCCTTTTCTTTGTTCAGCCTCACAATGACAAAAGTCACTCTATTTAAGGTTGCTGATGTGTTTAATGATCAGAAAAAGTGTTTTCTTGCCTTGCTTGCTTTTGTTTTGTTTTCATGCATCTCTCTGAAAAACATGTTCTACACGTGGTTTGAAAGTTAATAAGCGTTTTTACTTTGCTCCTGTGATTTGTTTATTTAATTATTTTTTCTCACATCATAAGAATAAATGTGCGCTTGAAAACTGCACTGATTCTGAGTGCAGTGAAGTGCTAACCATACTCTGGAAATTACAGGGTGTTTGTTCAAAACGCAGTCAGCATAATAGGTTCTGGGGTGTACGTTACAGGCGGGCGTTAAGGGAGATAAGACTGCAATGAAGGAACGAAGGAAGACAGCAGAAGACGAGTAGACTGAAAACGGGTGTGCAGTAGCAAGATGGAGAAAAGAGGAGGGGCGGGAGAATAGGAAGACTAAGAAAGAAAGAAAGAAAGAAAAAGAAACAGAGAAAGAAGAAAGAAAGAGAAAAGAACAAACAGATGAAGAAAAAACAAAAGAGGAGGAGTATAAAGGACGTAGGTAGGAGTAGTAGTAGTATAGTAGTATAGTGTAGAAGAAGAAGAAGAAAGAAGACGAGTCAAAATGATGATGATGATGATGATGATGCCCCCATGTACTGGATGATGATGATCCAATTGGTCAAAATGAATAAAGAGGTTTTGGATTGGGGAATATTGAAAGCCGAAGCAAATAGACAAGGCAAGGAACGGTTATTTTTTAGAAATTTTTAATTACGCCACTATTACTTTAGATTCGATTCTTTTTTTAGCAGCAGATATGAGATGAACATTACACCCCGACGAAGAAAGCCAAGAGTGGCAACTTCCCTCGTGAGGGTAGGTGAAAAGAGAAAGAAAGATTTGGAAGACGAAAGTCGTTTGTGAGGAGAAGTATATGAGGATTGGACACAGAAGAAGAGAAGTAGAAGTCTAGAAGAATTTTACCCCGTAGTACGAGTTCATTTGCAGATTTCGGAGGAACCCCCTTTCCTTTCTTTCATAGTCCCAGGAGGGGATGGACCCCCAGTGTAGGAGTATTGTTGATTGGATTTTTACCCCCCTTCCCACGGAGCGTTTTTTAGGAGGTAGAATCGATAGAAGAAGAAGTGAGAAGGAGCCGAGGAGTAGGATGGAGACTAGAAGATTTTTTTTATTTCCGTGACGTGATAGAAGAAGAAGAAGAAGAAAGAATAGAAGAAGTTAAGAGATTTTCAGAAGAATGACTTGAATTGGGTGTTTTGTGTTTCACTTTATGGAGGTTTATTGAACTTCCCCCCGGGTACCGGGGAGGGAGGGCTTGGTGTTTGTTTCCGGTAGTTAACGAGGAGGAGGAGGAGGGGAGGGAGAAGAAGAAGACATAGAAGGAACGAAGATCGAACGACGAGAAGGAGGAGGAGGGATTATGTGTGATTATAGGATGGGGCCGGGCGCAGTGCAACGGACCCTCATACATCCAGTATTTCTAGTACAATTAACCCCCCTTTCAGCACAAGCTTTAATCTTTAGCCCTATGGACCCTTCAATCATCCTACCCCTTGAAACACCTAATTTCAAATTTTTCGTGGTGGCCGTATCTGCACCCACAAGGTCATGATTTAATTGTATTTTGGATTTCACCTTTGAGATCAGTCATAATCTATGAATGACCTGAATAGTCTCCTAGATTGTGCTAAATTATAATAGTACACTGTTGGTCTTTCCCGTTTTTTTGTGCAGACTGACCGTGAACTAAATTCATTTATTTTCCGTATTGGCTTATTACCCCATAGCAGATTTCTCCCCCCGTGGCGCTCGTCTCTCAAACACACTGGTTTGAATGGACGTAGGCGCCGCAGTTCCAAACATCGCGGTTCGAAAACTTTACTTTTCAGTTCACAATATGTTTCTTGTCATCCATCGCACTTTTACTTCTTGGTAACATTATTCAAATTATCAATGTATGCAATGCAGCCATGGTTAGTTTCTTTAGGGCGTCTGAGAAATTAAAAATTACGTAAGTATCGCACTACGATACGTTTTACAACACGTCACACACACAAAACACAAAACACCCACCAAAAACACACACACATCCATCTACATTCACACCACAAACATAATGCACACTACACACCAACACCCATCTGTGGTTGTGGTTTTCTTTTGCCCCTGCAATTCCACTTCACCTTAGCTTAATTCATCCTACTTCTTTCCATCACCTCTCTCTCTCTCCCTCTTATCTCTCTCTATCTCTCTCCTTCTCTATCCTCTTCGTTGAATATCACATAATTTCTTTATGAAAAAGGATCGTAAAACTGAAAGTATACTATTCTACTATGCTGCGTTTGCTACTATTCTACTACTGTACTATATTCTATCTATCTATATACTACTATTCTCATTCCACTTCACATCATTTCACACACTTACACACACGACACACACAACCAAACACACACTTACCACACTCATACACGAACCTTACTGTCATTCTTCGTTTTTTATTGACGGGACAGTACCTGGAACCACACTTACTGCATGTAAATCTTACATCTTTTGTTTTTCCTAGTTATACTGCCGCTTTCACAATTGGTAGCATCCCTTGTGACTATACGCAAGTTTGGAAACACTCTGCGATCACGGACCGCCCGATCATAAGAACCAAAATTCCCAAACGCGCCGCGAGGGACCAGCCATTCACCAGACCGACTTTGTCATCGCTTGAATCATACACAAATCTCTTAGATTTTCGTAGTGTTTTTGTTGTATCTATTGAATCCTATCGGGCCCATCCCTACCCCCCCCAATATTCATGCTCTCGGTTCTTCCACTCCTTGGATTTATTTGCAAGGATCTTCACAGTCTGTAAAATTGTCATAATCTCCTCAATCTCTACTACACTCAGACCTGCATGGTGTGAGACGGTACGGCCCTTACTCGCATTCAACGGTGGATTCAAAATATTGTTGGCGGGTATGCCAGGTTCGTCAGTTGCTTATGCTTTCCATTTGCTTCTCTCTCTCTATCTCCTCTCTCTATCTATCTATCTCCTCTCTCTTATTGTGTATGTATGTTTTGTGTATGTTGTGTTTTGTTTTTTTTTGTGTGGGTTGCGGTGTGTGTGGGCTTGTGGGTTGTGTGTGTGTGTGTGTGTGTTGTTGTTGTCCGTTCTTGTGTCAGTGTCACTAATAAGTTTGTTTTAAAGCTGAAAAGACGTTGAACTTATCTTGACTTTGTTGTGGATTCTCTTATGTATTAGGAATGTGGATTTAATCCGTTTGTCGGTTGGACGTTTCTTTTCCCATCTGGACGACAGCATTTTGACCACAACAAACCGGGTTTGTTTGGGTACCTTGTTTTCTGTTTCTCTTAGGCGTAAGATGGAGGGATAGGTGACAGTAAAAACAGAATCAGTATGTAAAATAATCATCATCATCCTCTATCATAAGGATCACTGATAAGATATAACATCAACACACCAACAACACAGCAAACTAAATGAATGGTTTATGATAATGATAATAATATAAAAATAGTAATACTATAATGATGACGATGATGGATGGATCGATAATGGACAAGAAGGAACAGTAGTGTAGTATAGTAGTAGTATTCTGTATAGTGGGTGTAGTGCTGGTGGTACGTCGTAGTGTTAGGGTGGTGTGATTGCTCGAGCTCGGGTGGTGGTGGGGGGGCGACGTGGGGCGCGCTGGGGGGGTGTGTGGTTGGGTAGTAGTTAGCATGGGTAGTGGGAATCAATAATAATAAATATAATATAATAATGATAAATGATAATGCTGATAACAATAGTGAATAATGATAATACTAACGATGATGATGATGATGAGATGATGGATGATGATGATGGTGGATGATGATGATGATGAGGGGAAACAATAATACGAAAGAAATCTAGTGATAACCAAATAATAATGAATGAAGAAGAAGAAGAAGACGAAGAAGAAGAAGCAAGAATCATAATCATGGTAATAATGATTATAATGATAATATGAGAGAGGAAAGGATGGCTAATAAGAATAATAAATAATGACTGCCCCCACCCCTGATGAGGATGAGATAATGATGATTGATTTTGAGACAATACTAATAATTAATTCAATGACAACAGTAAAGCGAATAAAAAAATGTTTACTGTAGAATCTAGCGTTAATAGACAACTATTAACTTCAGGTCTGTAACACATGTGTGCAAACGTGATGAACAGTTTGGCCACCATTTTGCAGTCATAAGCAACTTGTGCAAGACTATATTATACATATCCACAGTCAAGTTCATCGGTGCCAAGCGAGGCCATACCAGCTTTGTAACAGAACAACCAGTGGAAGAGCCTGCGGAGATGGCCCTGATGACTCTCTGAAAGCACACAAAGAGGCGAAGACGGCAACACCAAGACAATTTTCTATGGAGGAGGAAAGCCTGACAGACTAAGCGCCCAGTGTGGGCTTCCTGGCAAAGTACAAGTTCTGGTGTTTTGCAGTTACACAGCTAATCCTGAATGCTGTCTGTACGGCTCGTCCTTCAGATTCTATAACTATTCAGCATCGGCCCCCAAGGTGGAATCAGTGGAGGTCAATTAATCAACATGTATAAGAGGAACTGGCTAGGCTTGTCCAGCAGGTCCTCATGAATCGTCACACTCTTACTGTTCCGCCAGGACCAAGCTGAAGCTCCTCTAACATTCAATCCATCCGACTGGAATCACAAAAGGGATAAATACAAGCAAAGATTACTAAACATGTTTTGAGGACTCCGAAGGGACAGTCGTTGTGCCTGAGAGCAGCACGGACAAAGCTAACGTTTACTGATCAGAAAACACAGCGGACCCAGCGTTCGGGAGGCCGTACCGACCATGGCCCAAACCGCAAGCACCGTCAAGATAAAGGAGATACACATATCAACACCCACAGACCAACAAGAAAAGGAGCGCCGGGAGAGAAACAGATAATGAAACATGACAGGTGCAACAAGCAAAATGCGATTCAGCAAAGATTGTAGACATGGTAAACGAGGAGGTGAAGAAAGCTATGAGTGATTCCGCCAAGAGAATCCATTTGCAAACTATTGTCTCAGCTAAGTGCCAACTTAAGGACATGTGTGATATCAATGTTTTGTGGGAACACGCAACAGATAATAGAACTGTCTCACATGGAATGAACATGGGCACAGGCAACCATTTAGAGTCCGGCGTCATCCAGTCAGATCTGTATCACTGACCTCTCCGTGCTGCTCACATTTTGAACCTGGTCAATAAGAGAGAAAGGACTCCAGATGAACACACGTGTCCTCTCTGTCACGGCATTTAACAAAACCAGTGGAACATGTCCTGAGTTCACGCAACAGCAGCGCTAAACATAAGGACAGTTTACACAGATGGCGATCACGAACCAAGTGCTAAAGAAGATCGCACAGTGCGGTGAGCACTGCAGGAGGAAAACACTAAGCACACCAGTGGCTCCAGCAACAAAGTTTATACACGGAAGGATTGACGGGATAACACACTGGTCTGGAACAGCTGTTGATACAGAGCATGGAAGCAGGGTTAATGGATGGCGCGGTTGACTGGTTTATGCACAGTTAGAACTACCTCCAGTATAAGCCAGAAAAGATTGCCGCTTTCGATCATCAGAAAGAGTGGCCACCTGAGACCGCATTATTGTGTTCTGCAACTCATGTTCATCAAAAGAAATGATTCGGTCGAAAATCCTGTGCCTTCGAAAGCAGAATGGAGCAAGTGCAAACGCTATATACTGAGAATTGTGCCAGTCTATCGGGGGGGGGCGCAGTTTTGAGGGATCTGGCTTCAAGGTCTGGACCCTCGCCAAAGAAAGTTGGATCCCAAGGGGATTTGTGAATGCTCATTGGCCTATGACTCTCATGAAAACAGCATCGGAAATGTCATGTAAGAAGAGTACCACCACTCTGAAGGCACTGCTTGGAGGCAGAAGAAAAGAGTTGGCCAGCTTGGTCTGGTCATCGTCCCAGGAACACAAAGTGAATTTCATAAGTGGGTGGGTTGAATTGACCCAACTTAGAACAGCGTGTCCGTTAGCAGTTGACGTTCAGCGCGGTCAGACATCGTCTAAAACTGGCACGCTTCAGGGACGCCCCCCCATCCAAAAGTTGGACGGGGTCTAAATCACGGCATACGCCCAGGAATAAAGGCTGGCATTAAAAGGCCCTCTGGGATGTTGCATGACCTTGATGCCGAAACCGGCCCCCTTATAGTACAATGAGTTCAGGGATTTCGAAACAGGGGGGGTTCTGCTTACTGACGACCTTCGTTGCTGTCAAGCTCTCTCTGGAGTTTCTTCCTAGCCAAAGTTCAAACTTATTAGTCTACAAGTCTAATACAGGCGTAGCCATCATGAATCAGAACCAAGTCTGCTGGTTATACATCAGGGAGTCTCATAAGATGACGTCTGGCAGACAAAGTACTGGGTAAATTAGGGTTGTCGGCGGCACATGTTTTTGCCTGCTGATAGACTCCCAGACGGGTGAACAAATACTGAAACACCCAGACACTTTCCTCTGGCACTGCCTCTTCTGCCGCCTCACCCGTTGTCATATCCACCTCCTACCAATCCACTCATACACACCACCCCCATCAATCCACTTATACACCACCCTCCACCCTATACATCATACCCACCTCACCGTATGATGCGTACATAGGTGGGCGGCTGCACGAGTAGCGACGCTGTGGTCGATCTGTGTGCGAATTTTTTATCTTTTAGGGCTGTTGGCCTTTGTGTTATGGATTGGAACTGTGCCACGATGATTTATAAAGTGTTCAAGATGAAAAGTGTAACAACCCAGCAAGTTTGTGGCTTAATGACGGTGATATCTTTTCTGTTGAATTTTGTGTGACAGTGCAGTTTCGCATTTTCAACATGGCGGACAGTAAATAATGCAGGTATGTTTTATACGTGAAACACTTTTAAAATTCAGACACGTAGCAGACCAACAGCGCTCATCCATTTTCATTATTTCCACAAGACCATTTTTATCAGCAAGTTTCACAGAAACAATCACTTTAGAAGACAACCAAGACAGCAAATCAAAGCAAGCGGACAGCCCATGAGGACAGAGCGAGGGGGGGTGGAGAAACAGACTGAATCGAATAACGGTACTTACACCCCCTCCCGTCAAATACGTTTTAGCCTACGTCCGATCGATTTAGACCATTTGGTGCACAAACACAATCGTTGTTTGATGAACTGCCAGCAAGCGTACGTCATTTAAATACGAATTTAGTGACAACTGCGAATGTGCTGTTTTTTTCCTGAAACCTGGCTGATGCCGAAAGAATATAGCCCTAGACGGACATTTTAGCTTTGGACCGGATTTGTTCTGTGCCATTATGAGACACATGTGGATCAGCATGACAATCTGCCGCGTGACAGAGAAATCAAGGGTGCGGGAGCGGTTGTGTTGTATGTTACTGTGATGCGAGAAGGTGTAATACAGTGAGAACTGCCTCTAAAGTAGTCGGCACGGTTACGCGCGTGACGTGCAACTTGTAGAGTGCTCACGTGCGACGAATACTGCCACTGTGACGCTCGGACCAGCCTCTTCCTTATTGGGATTTGTGTTTACGGGCCACCTCCGCAATATACTGTCCACCCGTGCAGGCCTGTGTCAGACCAATTCCACGGCCTATGTTCACGCTGTACACGGACAGGCACCCGACGCCAGTGCTTTCTATCCACTCGGATGTATCTTAATGTAATGTGACCCCAATTTCAAACGGCATTTATTCTTAAACCCAGTACGTGTCACTGTTTTACAAGCAATTTATGGATAAAATATGATTTTAGGCTACTGTAATTTAACCACGCTGAATTATCAAGTGTGGTACAGCTCCACCCGCGTTGGGCACGTCTGCTCACAATGCCTATTCATCAATCTTGCCACGCTTGTACATGACTACAAAAAATGATAAACCTAACCGATCACTAATAAAGCAAAGCTGCGTGTTGTGACACCAAGCAAGTGTCGTTGACCGTTACAGGCCTTGTTTTGATAGTTACGATGTGAATATGTTTGTTAGAATTCTCTGTTTTGACATTAACCGCAAGGCCACTCGATGTTATTTCCAGTAAAGTTCTTTCTGTGAAAAACATGATTTTCCCCC
>JADBJO010017650.1:35000-37093 GCA_016801955.1 Conus betulinus | reverse complement strand
TCCCCCTTTCAACCTTCCGCATTTGTCACCCCCCCACGGTCACGTCTCCCTGTCTTCTTGGTTTACTCCCCACTCCCTTTTCTTTTCTGTAGCCACCCTTTCATCTGCCAATCTCTCTCTCTCATCTCTCTCTCCTCTCTCTCTCTCTCGGGTTGTCTTCCTTTGTATTTGTTGCCAACCCCCCACCTCCCCCTCTCTCCCATCTATCCCCCCCTCTCCCTCTCCCCGCTCTCTCCTTCTTCCTAACATATTTGTGTGGTGTGTGTGTTGTGGTGGGTGTTTTGTGTGTGGTGTGTGTTGTAGTTATCTCTCTCTCTCTCTCTCCTCTCCTCTCTCTCTCTCTTCTCTTCCTTCTCTCTATCTCCCCCGCCTAAACATCTGTGTGTGTGTGGGTGGTGTGTGTGTCTAGTGCTCTCTCTCGTCTCTCTCTCTCTCTCTCTCTCTCCTCTCTCTCTTCTCTCTCCTTCAAACATCTTGTGTGGCGTGTGTGTGTTGTGTTGTGTGTGTGTGTGTGGCCGTTGTGTGTGTGTGTTGGTGTGTGTGTGGGGTGTGTGTGTGTGGGTTCTCTCTCTCTCTCTCTCTCCTCTCTCTTCTCTCTCTCTCTCTCTCTCTCTCTCCTCTCTCTCTCTAACACTGTGTCTGTGTGTGTTGTGTGTGTGTGGTTGTGTGTGTGTAGTGCGTGTGTGTGTATGTGTGTGCGTGGCGTGCGGTGTTGTGTGCTGGTGTGTGGTGTGTGTGCGTGTGTGGTTGTGTGTGTGTGTGTGTGTCTAGTTCTCTCTCTCTCTCTCTCTCTCTCTCTTCTCTCTCTCTCTCTCTCTCCTCTCTCCTCCTCCTCCTCCTCTTCATACTACTCCACCTCCTCCTCTCCGTCTGTTCCTCTCCTCTTCCTTTTCCCCATTATGATTCTCTCCCTCACTCTCACTTTCTCTCTTCTCTCTCTCTCTCTCCTCTCTCGCTCTCTCTCTCTCTCTCTCAGCAGGAAGGACAAGCCGCCACAATCAGGCACCTATGAAGCACCCTCTCCAAGCAACCGGGTTGCAGCATTTTGTTCACCTCCACGTCACCTGGCCCTGTTGCAAAGAGCCCTGTGCGCATCAATGTCTGCCCCCCCCCCCCCTCCGGACCCGCCCCCTCCCCCCCCCCCCCCCCCCACACACACCACACACACAATGCTTGCATCGACCGCCTTCGCTCAAAGCACGGGGACCTCAGACCGTGGTCGTGGATCTATTGGACGGATAAGAATCCGTTGGGAAAATAGGGAAGTGGGGGTGGGGGGGGGGGACACAACGAGAGACAGAAACAATCCGCGCGCGTGTTTCAAACCCCCCCAAAAGTTGCAGCCGTTGTTCACTTTGGGATGTGTCCCTCTTGGAATGGAGGTCCGTTTCAGATCGGGGAGGGGGGGGAGGGGGGGGGGGGGGGGGGGGAGGGGGGGGGGGGGGGGGGGGGGGAGGGGGGGGGGGGGCGGGGGGGGGGTGTTCGAATCTCGGATAAAGAGGATTTTTTTTTTTTTTTCTCTCTTATTGATCTGAAGGTTGGGCTTTTGGGCTTTTCGATGAAACCAGATCGTGGGGTCCCGTGTTCAGCGTATAGTTCGCCACACGTTAAAGAACCAATGACAAACGAGGGCCTAGGAGGGGTCCCACTTGTAAAAATGCTGTGGACAAGTCTACTTTTAACAGCATGTGCAAAGAGCAGAGGGGGTGGGGGGGTGGGGGGTGGTGGGGGGGGGGGGAGAGGAGGAGACACAAAACCAGACAAAAAACAACCAACAAAACCAACAACAAAAAGCAAACAAGCGACAAGAACTTCACAAATAAAACACACACAAAAAACAAATCAAGAACGACTTTCAGTTCGTCGGTACAGGCCAGTCCCAGGGTGACCATCACTGGACGGACGTGGGTGGACACTCGTCCTCACCCTTGCTCCGCAACTAAGCAATACATGTTGTCAGGGAGAGGGGAGGGAGGTATATGGGGGGTGGGGGGATGCTCGCAGAAGACGTCCTGCAATTCTTGGATCACAACAGGTGACTTATGCAGAAGTGCAGTGTCTCCTCTGGTGGGGGTATGTCACGGCAGCTTCTA
>JADBJO010017650.1:27500-32500 GCA_016801955.1 Conus betulinus | reverse complement strand
GAGAGGAGAAGGAGGAGGGAGGGAGGAGGAGGGGAGGAGGAGGAAAGAGGAGGAGAAGAAGAAGAAGAAAAGAAAGAAAGAAGAAAGAAGAAGAAGAGAAGAAGAAAGAAGAAAAAGAAGAAAAGAAGAAGAAGAGAGAAGAAAAGGAAAAAAGAGAAAAAGAGGCGAAGAAGGCGAAAGAAGAAGAAAAAAGAAGACAAGAACACCCACAGCTCGAACTTCGGTAGAAGCGCAGTTTCAGGACGGGCCGATGTCTCTCCCTCAGATAGAGTTTCCCAACAGACCCCTCCCCTACCGTCGAGTAATGGCAATGTCAACACAACCACTCCATCATAGCAAAGTCCTCAGCTGCCCGTCCCACCGGTGACTACGGCAGTGTGAACACGACCAGCGTCGCCAAGGAATGACAAGGTTTCTATCGCAGTGCTGGAATGAAGACAGAGAAAGGCACAAGGAAAGAATGAAGGCATGAAAACGGGAGAGGAGAGAGGGGAATTCAATATAAGAAGAAGAAGCTGCGGAGAAGAAGAAGAAGAAGAAGAAGAAGAGAAGGAGGAGGAGGTGAGAGATCAGGAGGAGGAGGATCAGGAAGAAGTAGAAGAGGGTGAAGAAAAAGGCAAACAGATTAAGAAGGAGAAGAAGAGTCAGAACAAAGAAGTAGACTTTATCAGGTACGCAGAGAAGAAAACGAAGAAGAAAGAGAGGAGGAGGAGAAGGAGGAGGAGGAGGATGGGGAGGAGGAGGAGGAGAAGGATGATGATGAGGAGGATGATGATGAGGATGATGATGATAATGATGAGACGGACTGTTGGCTTTCTTTTTTTTTTTTTTTTTTTGACAACCCTATGAATAGTAGATGGTGACAACGGACTAGATATCCACCTCAACCCACACACACCCCGCCTCCTACCCTAACCCGTTGCCTTCTGCACCCGATAAAGTTTCCCACTGTCAAGAAAGGCAATACAACCTCCACAATGGACGGTAATACTCCACTCCTGTCAGAGATTCCACACCAATAACATCCCCCCCCCCCCCCCCCCCCAATGTTTTCCCACAGTGAACTGTCAGGAGAGGGTTTATTCTAACAGGGTCTGGTTCCCTGTCAGATGTTCTGCGTTTGAAACCCATGAGAGCTCAACATGAAACTATGTCATTTGCGTCGCCCGTCTTAACGTACTGTCGTTCTGATGATATTGATTTGGTGTTTAAAGAGCCTCCAGCCATTCCCCCCCCCCCCCCCCTCCCCCGCTTTCCTGTCTCACCTCTCCTCTCTCATGAATCCCTTCTTTCTCCACTTTCTTCTCATGGCGGCTATCTCAATCTGCCCTGTCAGCTGAGGAGGGTGTGGAAGTACAGCCTGAAGGTGACCCAGTTTCCCACCGTCAGGGAGGCAGTGCCAGCACCACAAGGGTCAGTCAGAGATGGCCTTGGCTTTGGCGTATCGATGGAAAGGACACAGCCAGGCAACGGCGAGAGGAGAGACAGGGGAAGAGAATAAACAGAGAAAGAAAATGAAGAAGATGATGAAGGAGACGCAGAGAGAGAGGGAAGGAGGGCCAGAAGAAGAAGAAGAAGAAGAAGAAGAAGAAGGAAGAAGAAAGAAAGAAGAAGAAGAAGAAGAAGAAGAAGAAGAAAGAGAAAGAAGAAGAGGAAGGAGGAGGAGAAAGGAAGAAGAGAAGAAGAAGACGAGAAGACGAAGGAAGAAAGAAGACGAAGAAAGAAGAAGAAGAGGAAAGAAGGAAGAAGGAGGAAGAAAGAAGGAAAGAGGAGAAGAAGACGAGAAGAAGACGAAGAAGACGGAGAGAAGAAGAAGAAGGAGAAGAAGAAGAGAGGAGGAAGGAGGAGGAGAGGAGGAGGAGGAGGAGGAGGAGAAGAGGGAGAAGAAGAAGAAGAAGAAAGAAGAGAAGACAGGAGGATACAAGAAGAAGAAGAAGAAGAAGAAGAAGAAGAAGAAACAGAAGAAGAAACATATCCGGACCTTATCGGGAACCTCTTACACACAACAGCGGCGTTTGTGTGAGGGGAAAAAAAAAAAAAAAAAAGCTTACCTCCTAGAGAAACTCGGCAATGTCAAAGAAGGTAACCTGAACATTACCGGGGATGCTACACGCATCCAGACATGCAAGCGGAATCGATTCGCCAACACCCCCCCCCCCCCCCCCCCCCCCCCCCAACGTTGTCGTCGAGGAATTCTCAAATACTGGGAAAAACACTGCTCACACCTCCGTGAATCTCCTGCTGTGAAACACAGTGAGCACTGTTCACTGCTGTGAGTGCAACGCTGGAAGGAAAGATGAAAAGTAACGAAGTCAAAAAAGAAGAACAAGAAGAACAGTTACGACATTCATCTTGAAGAACAGGTTTGCAGCACTCCACCTGATAAGACTTTTTTTGTTGTGTTGTTTGTTCAAACGAGTTGAAAGAAAAAAATATTGAACGAAGAAAAAAGGAAACAGTTGGGGGATGAAGCGGAAAAAAAAAAAACTCAAAGAAAATAAAAGAAAAAAACGAAAGAAAGAAAAGAAGAATGAAGTAAAGTAAGATATAAAGGAAGAGAGAAAGACAGAAAGAACAGAACAGAAAAGAGAGAGGAGAAAAGGCAGGTAATTATTTTACGATTGAATGAAAGACGAAATTAGGCAGAAAAATCGTGAGAAAACAAAGGAAAGGAAAATACGAAAGGAAGAGAGAAAACAGAAAGGAGAAAGAAAGAAAGAAAGCAACACAGAAAGAAACGAAGAGAAAAAAGAGAAGATACCAGGCAAAAAGAAAGTAATGACGCAGGAAAGAAAGAAATCACTGATGCAACAAAGAAAGTAAACAAGCAAAAACAAAAACAAACAAACAAAAAAAATAAATGATTCAAGTAAGGAACAACAATACGATAGAATAAAGAAAATTAATAAGAAAAAATGGAAGTGAAAAAAAAAAAAAAGGAGGCAAGAAAAAAGGACGGAAGCAATAAAGACAAAAAAGAAAGAAAGAAAAGAACGAAAGGAAGAAAGAGAAAGGACAAAAAGGAAGAAAAGAAAAGGACGAAAAAGAAGAAAGAGAGAAAGGAAAAAAAAAAAAAAAAAAAAAAAAAAAAAAAGGAAAAAAAAAAAAAAAAAAAAAAAAAAGAACGGAAGAAATAAAGGGATGGAGCGAAAAAAAAAAAAAAAAAAAAAAAAAAAAAAAAAAGAAAGAAAAAAAACAGACAGAAAGAGAAAGTACGAAAGACAGGATGGAAGAACAAAACGAAGCACCGATAGAAGACAGAAAGGAAGAAAAACAAACGAACAAAGAAAGAAAGGGACAGAAAGGACAGAAAAAAAGAGAACACACACACAGAAAGAGGATAAGAAGAACAGAGAGAAGGAAAAGAAAGAAAGCCGGAGGGGAGGCAGAAAAAGGCAAGATAGAACAAACGAAAGATAGACAGAAGAAAGAAAGCGCTAAACTGTAGATTAAAAGAGAGAGAGAGAGAGAGAGAGAGAGAGAGAGGAGAGAGAGAGAGAGAGAGAGAGAGAGAGAGAGAGAGAAGACGAACCACATAACCCCGAGAAACAAACAAACAAAAAACAGAAATAAACAAGATGCAGAGCATATAAACGTACTCCCAGCTTATCTTGAATACGACGTCACAATCAAACCATGCGTCATAATGTATTTCGTCACTTCGGCTTATGACGCAAAGAAGCTATGCTGTCATTTTTGTTTGCGTTATCATTTTCTAGACATTTCACAAAGAAATCAAAACTGTTTTGGGTCGTTGTAGCCGTTAGTAACGGCGATTCTGGTTAAAAAAAAAAAAAATCATCGGGCATCATCCTTGACCCATAATGAACATACCTACAAATTTTCAGAAAGATCGGCCCAGAAGATTTGTCTGGGCGAGTAGAGCACATTTTGACCACGGACAGACACACAGACAGCATTTCTTCGTTCCCATGGTAAAGTACTCCCTGTTCTACAAGAACTGAGAGTACAAAAAGGATAGAATAACCGGATAACGAGGAGGAAAGAAAGAAACGGAAAATAAGAGAAAAGAAACGAATTAAGAACACACACACACACACACACACACACACACACACACACACACACACACACACGAAAACTGAAATAAAACACAGTATCATCAAGCAGTGTGGCGTACGTTGTTCGCTACCAATCTCCCTGTGTGCTGCCTGTCTTGCCTGACTAACCTCCCCTACGCGTAATCTGCTCATGTGAGCACCTCAATCGAAGGGAGCATCACGACAGACAGTTAACTACCTCTAATTGCAATACAGCCAGCAGTTGGATCGATGGCAGGCCTACGTAGACCCACATGATCCGCAATAAAAGATGTATCCCCCTATATACGTGGCACTGTCGTTGTTCATAAACTCTGCCATTTGATCAGACCTCTCTTTGTACTCCCAGCTCTTATATACAATGCTGTCTGTGTGTCTGTCCATGGTCAAAACGTGTTCCACTCGCTCCAGACAAAACGTCTGGGCTGATCTTCCTGAAAAGTTGTAGGTATGTTCATTATGGGTCATGGATGATGCCCGATGTTTCAGTTTACCAGAATAGCCGTTACTAACGGCTATAACGGCCCAAAACGGTTTTTCTTCTTTATGGCTCAGTGACGAAATACATTATGTCGCGTGTTTGAGTGTGACGATTTTCACACACACACACACACACACACACACACACACACACACACACACACACACACACACACACACACACACACACACACACACACTTACTCACTCACACACACACACACACACACACACACACACACACACACACACACACACACACACACACACACAAACACAACACACACACACACACACACACACACACACACACACACACACACACACACTCACACACATTGATCATAACGTTCCGCGCCTTGAGAGGATAAGAATCCGAAATGCGATGGGCAAAAAGTTCTGAGAATCTTGTTAAGCTTTGGCTCCTGAAGCATGCACACTTCGTTATCTCATGAACGC
>JADBJO010017650.1:22500-25000 GCA_016801955.1 Conus betulinus | reverse complement strand
TACTAAATTATATTTCATGTCTGCTTTCCGTTTTTTTTTCCCACACCATTATATATTTTGCGGTGTCGCTGTAAAGATAGAGTTTAGACGTTATGGATTTTTCTTCATTTTCTCTTTTTTTCCCCCATTTCATTTTGTTTTATCTTGACCAGTCTTATTTCATATCACAGCATCTGGATGGCACTTGGTTTCAGCCAAACCCAACACGCAAAAAATGACATCAAACCATAACTGTATTACGTTTCCTGCCGAGGTTTCTGTTTTGTTGTCTCTCTAAACTGTGTCATCACACTTTTCTCCCCCAAACCTTTTGTTCCTTATTTTTTTGTGTGTCGAAAGAGGATCGTGTTTTCATCCTTGGGTAGCAAGAATGAGAACGAACGAACTGTCAACCAAACGGTAACCTAAAACGCTTGAGCCTGAAATGTTCGTGTTGTCGTGGATATTTTGAAAGGAAGCGCCATACGTTTGGAGTTATGGCCCTTTAATTATTTCGATCGTTGGAGGAAGAGTTACCCCACTTGTTTGTGATCTACAGAGATTTTGAAGAAAACAGGTAACACTGCTGGTTTTTTTTTTTTTTCTTCTTGTTGGTTGTCTTCAGCATATTGTTCTTACCATTGTAGTTCCAAAAAGGAGGATTCAAAACTTCGTTTTGTGGGATTTTAAGGACAACATATTAGCAGACGTAGAAAGTCGAAGAACAAAAGGAAGAGACTGCTGACTTCGTTTGCGTTTGCGCGTCTGCTACGTCTTACTTTTCTTCAACACGACGACCTGATCGTCGTCGTCGTCGTCGTCATTGTTGTTGTCGCTGCTGTTGTTTTTGTCACTGATGTCAGTATAGGGACTTTTAAAAAAGCTGTTTCATGGTATGATAGCGAGGAAAGTGTGAGGAAACCAGAGAATCGGAAAAAGAACTAATTACATCACTGATTTGTTTCTTTTTTCTTCTTTACTGAGGTATTGGCTTGCTTTTCTTGTTAATATCTATTTTCGCTGCTTTCGTTTTTTTTTTGAGATTGGGATTGGGAAAAAAAAAAAAAAAAAAAAAGCTTCGTAGGTTTGTAGCAAAATATGTTTCTAATTACAGAGATTTGAAAGAATATGCCTACTTGTCATCTAGTTTCCGCATTTTACTGGCTGATTTTGCGTTCAACATTTCATTGGTCTTGTTTTGGAAGGATGTGAGTTTTCATGACAGCCAAACGTGTTTTCAGACATGGGGATAAGGTAAAGAATGAACTGAGTGGTTGGTTCGTTTGTTTTTACTCTTTCCTCCTTTCTTTTTTTTTTTTTTTTTTTTCACATGTCATTGTTATAAAGACGTGGATCTTAAAACTTCTTCATGTGGGCCAGAATACAAATAAAAAACATGAACACAAACGTTAAAGTTATCAGATGAACACAACAAACATTGAAGTAACGAGCTTCCGCCTATTTCGCCTTCTTCGCACAAGACAACAAAAAATAAACAGACAATAGAAATAAACAGACGATAGAAATAAACATGTAGCGGGGAGAACAAGCGAGGATGAACGGGTCGTTAGTTACAATGAAAATGACTTAAACCGAATCAGGTGGGGGAAACGCTGGGAGGGGAGGGGGGAGAGGAAGATAGAAAGAAAAAAGATGACGTTGACTTGTGGATATGAAATCCTTCACTGAAACATAAATATGAAATCCTTCACTAAAATATAAATAGTAAATCCTTCACTGAAATATAAAAAGTAAATCCTTCACTGAAATATAAATAGTAAATCCTTAAATCCTTCACTGAAATATAACAGTAAATCCTTCACGGAAAATAATATAAACAGTAAATCCTTCACTGAAATATGAATGTAAATCCCTCTCTGAAATATAAATAGTAAATCCCTCACTGAAAAATATAAATAGCAAATCCTTCACTGAAATACATAAATGGTAAATCCTTCACTGAAATATACACACTAAACCCCTCACAGTCGGGAATGGGAGTGACTAAGCTCCGTCTATTGAACAGAACCCATTTCATTATGGCTGACCAAAGTCAGCTTTCGCCTTCTGGATGACAATCGTCAGCGGTCCTGGTCCTAAGTCTTGTGACAGTCCATCCCCGGCATCAAACATACAGCACCACCAATAATCTTGTGGCTGATCCAATTCCACGAGGCGAAACACAGTCCCCCAGCCCCCCCAAAACAGCGACTGAAAGATAGGAAACGAGAATGGAAGAAAACGGAGTAGAGAAGTAAGCTATTAAAAAAAAAAATGAGTCATAAATGATCAAATTTATCAAACATGTTTAAATGTGCATTTGAAAAAAAAAAAAAAAACAACAATAACGCGAAGGAAATTACCAGGACACAAGAGACACTCACACAAGGCGACAGTTATTTTGAATGGTGCAAAGTGATACTTACTCAATACGCAATATGAAAAATAAACAAAGAGATCTTTAATCTGTGTCTTCTTCAGAAGACACGACGGGCATAAAACATATATATATATGCACAAT
>JADBJO010017650.1:2500-5000 GCA_016801955.1 Conus betulinus | reverse complement strand
TGGTGTGTGTGTGGGTGTGAGAGAGAGAGAGACGAGATCGAGAGAGAGAGGAGAGATAGAGAGAATGAGATTTGCGTTTTTGGTTATGCATACATATATATGTTTATAAGTTTGTTACAAAGTATACAAGAACACACACACACACACACACACACAACACACAACACACACACACACAAACACACCACACACACACACACACTCATCACCCTCCACACACACACACAAACACACACACACATTATGAACTGGTGTGCACATTCGAACTACACATACTTACAAACATACTCTAATATAAACACACTTTTTTTATATTGTCTGTCTTTCTGTCCATCTCTCTTACTCTGTATCTCTGTCCTCAATCATTTTCTTTGTCTCTCATCTGTGTAGTCTGCTTATCTGTCTGCCTATCTGTATGTCTGTCTGTCTGTCTGTCTGTCGTGTCTATTTCTCTCTCTCTCTCTCTCTCTTCCCCTCTCTCTCATTTACCTTTCCCTCCCTCCCCCTCTCTCTCTTCCTGCTTCTCTCTCTGTTCCTCTTTGTCTGTTTCTCTCTGTTTCTTGCTCATTGCACTGTTCTTTAACAATACAATTCAGCTACTGCTTGGCGTCTCTGTCTAAAAACTTCACAACAACACAACAACAAAAAAAAAAAAAAAAAAGCGCTCACCTCAAAAAAAAAAAGCGCTCACCTCATGATGAAATATTTCTCGTCAATGATAAATGGTTCCTTTCACAAATCAACAGTTAACAAATGATCTAAATAACTACCACAGCTCTGTAAAAAAAAAAAAACAACCCAAAAAAAACAAAGAGTCAACAGATTTCCCCACAAACACATTGATTTCGTAGCCACACACTTCCTCGAGTTGTCTACTCGCATTAGTCGCAGACGCAATTTCCCTCACCCCGCACACAAGACACAAGTATTCCAACACAGGCACAGCACGTGTACATCAACCAGTGGCTGATGCGATTCTGGCATCACCACTACAGCAGCTGACAGAAATCTGCCTGTGAGAAAGAATTCAGAGGGGGGAAGTGACGGCGAGGGAGCTGGGATGGGAAGGGTGGATAGAAGGAAGGAGGGAGGGGAGAGGTTTCTGACCGGTTTAGCATTCGTCAATCTGAAGTCACCAGCGACTGGCCTGCTAGGGCTTGATCAAGCTGTGTGTGCGCGTGATGCAGAAGGGAGGGGTGGGTGGGTGGGGGTGGGGTGGGGGGTGGGGTGGGGGTGGGGGGTGGGGGGGGGGGGGGGGGGGGTGGGGGGGATGGGGATGGAATGGGGAGAAGAAAAACATGAGCGTGCCTGATTCAGTCTGTTGCCCTGATCAGCTTTGTGCTATCCAGAGTATCCAGTGTATCTGTGTGTCTGGTACAGTTCGGGAATGTTCGAATTCATGGAATTCTCTGAAATTAAAGGATGTTGGGGGGATTGAAAAGGAGGAGGGAATAGTTTTCTTGTGAACTTTGAGCCTAAAACAAAACTGGAATTTGTGGCCCATCCCCCCACCCCCCCCACCCCCTTCACCCAAACCTCCCCCCCCACCCCCCCCACCCCACCACCCCCCCCCCCCCCTCCCTGACCCCCACCATTTGTCTGTCATCTGTTCTGTCTGGGTTCCTGATGTCTCAATGTGTCTGCTGGAATACATGTTCGTTTGTATCCATTTCCACCTGTCAGTTTGTGTCTGTCTATCTGTTCTGTCTATCTGTCTGTCTCTCGTATCTCTTCTCTCTATTTTCTCTCTCTCTCTCTCTCTCTCTCTCTCTCTCTCTATCTCTCTCTCTCCACACGCGCGCGTGCAACACACACAACCACACACACACACACACAAAAACACACACACACACCCCCACACACACACACATGCACGCACGCACGGCACACACACACACACACACAACACACACACACACACACACACACACACACACACACACACACACACACTGTATCATATCATTATGTGTGCAGAACAGAGCAGGAAGGACCTTGATAGGGGATAGCAACATGTCTGTGTGTTTGCCTGTGTAATCTATATGCGTCCTTGTCTGTCTGTTATTGGGATCACGCGCAAACAGCTGGACGCATCTGTGTCAAATCAACCGGTTAAGTGTCTTTCTTTTCTTCTGATTTTTCTTAATACATTTTACCTAGTTCCCTTTATAACACACACCAAAATTGGTGAAACGAAAAAAAAAAACAATAAACAAACGAGAGTATACATGCACGTCATCAAATTGTCGGATTAAAGTTAAAAAGTGAATGCAAGACATCAGTTCATTCATGCTTATATAACACACACCACACACACACCCACACACAAACACACACACACACACACACACACACCCACACACACACACTCATACACACACACAACACACACACACACACACACACACACACAACACACACACACACACACACAACACACACACACACACACCACACCCACGCACGCACACACACAACACCCGCACCCACACACACACAC
>JADBJO010017649.1:7500-16414 GCA_016801955.1 Conus betulinus | reverse complement strand
CAATCTATAATGTGTATTTGCACATACTGGTTTTTCGTGTAATTTTGTGTAGCATTGAAATTCCCCTCACCCCTCTCACACTACGTTTTAGAGTTGCAAGCCTTACCAATGGCAATAGATAAGCTCTGACGTCATGACCACATTACGTTGTTTAATTTCATGTTTTTTCATCCAATCGTGTTGAAATTTTCAGGAAAGTTGCAGGGCATTGTGGGCATGTGCAAATGGCAATTTTTTAAATGATTGACCGTTTTTTGGCCGAGATATGGCCAAAAAAAAAAAAAAAAACAAAAACGGCCAAATTGAAACTAATAACTCAGAAACGGTTGGACAGATCGTAATGATATTCAGAACACTTACATAACACTATATTTGCAACATGTACGTTATAATAACGAACCGGAAGTGCAAACCGGAAGTGCCTGACAGTGTCACTGGTCAATTTCAGTTGTTTCACGGAATAGCAAAAACTGGAAATGACGTCACAAAAACTAATCTACGGAAAATGTTCCTGTAGCTATGGCCCAGTGCAGAAAGGAGTTTGGTATTGATATCTTAAAGGGTTTGGCAGTTATTTAAATTTATGCAAATTTAGGTACGCTCTAAAAGGCGAAATTTGAATATTTAATAGCTCAAAGACTAACAAAGTAACAGAAACCAAATTTTGGTTGCTTATGCAGTTTGATATGCTAATTTAAAAAAAAAAAAAATATGTTGCAAAACACTTCGGCATTAAAAACCGTTAAAAAACCGTTATTTTTCATTTTTGAAGCTATCTCAACCAAAATTGGTGGATGTATGTAATTTGATATGCTGATTAAGAGTAAGAGTATCTATGTTACAAAACACTTCGACAGTAAAAAAAAAAAAAACCGTTAAAAACCGTTATTTTTCAAATATGCATCAATCTTAACAAAACTTGCTGATTAGATGTTACTTTGAACGCTGAACATGAATATTTAAGTTTACGAGAGCATTTTGATATCCGACATCTAAAAACCGTTAAAAAACCGTTATTTTGCAAATAAGAATCAATTGTGACCAAAATTGGTGGCTAGATGTAACTTTGAGCGCTGAACATGAAAACATTAGTTTCATACAGTAAAATTTCACATTTGACAGTTAAAAAACCGTTATTTGGTAAATAAATATGCATCAACGTTTACCAGTAATAGGGTGGATAGATGTAATTTTCAACGGTGAACATAGATAGGCAAGTTTAAAGTGATTTGAAGGGGGAATTCCCATGTTTGCTCTAAGGCAAACATAAGGCCCTCTGGGGGGGAATACTATTGTTGTTGTAAAAATTTTTCTCTTTTTGTTTTTCTTTCTCTTACCCTTTTTTCATCCAATCGTGTTGAAATTTTCGGGAAAGTTGCAGGGGATTGTGGGCATGTGCAAATGGCATTTTTTTTTTTTTTTAATGAATTGGCCGTGTTTTTTTTTGCCGAGATATGGCCAAAAAACGCCCAAAAACGGCCAAATTGCAAACTTGCATAACTCCAAAACGGTTGGACAGACCGGAAGATATTCAGAACAACTTACATAACATTATATTTGCAACATATACGTTATAATAACGAACCGATAAGCCCTCTAGTTATTATTGTTATTATAATTATTATCATTATTATGATGATGATGATGATGATGATGATGATGATGAATACTTATATAGCGCCTATTCTCGGCTAGAGACCAAGCTCTAAGCGCTTTACAATCCACACTCGTTTACACAACGGGCTGCCTACCTGGGTAGTGCCGACTGAAGAGCTGCCAGCTGGCGCTTCATTCAGTCGTTTCCCGTGTCATCTAGTTATTTCATTCAACATCGTTCACTCAGTTTCCTTATTTCCTTCATTCTTTCCATTTCTTACGCAGGGTGCATGCTAAGTATAACGTGTCATCCATACCAACGGCCAAACTAGCCTTCTCTTCCGGAAGTTGGTGATGGGATTTTACGTGTGTGCAAGATGTTGAGCGTGCGTTCACACACGGAACCTCGGATTATAGTCTGATTCGAAGGACTGTATGGGAAATGGCGTCAGAACCAATGTTAATTCCGAGGGAAAAATCCCCCTGTACCGAAACGGCCCGCCAGAGATTCAAACCCGCTACCCCAGGATCACCAAGATTGCGAGTTCGGCGCTCTACCAACTGAGCTATTCCGGCCCCCAGAATCAAAGACGCTAACACACAAACAAATAAACCTACAGACTTGGGCGAAAACATAACATGCTTGGAAGAGGTACTTTATCGTAATTCCTTTGATTCATGTTTATGACATGTAAATTGCTCCATTGTTTAATCGTGAGTTGTTTGGTTTTGGGTGTGATTTACAATTTTAGGTTTTTTTGCGATGTTTAGGGGCAAAAAATCTAGCTTGTTTGACAATGGTCGGTCAAGGCTTATTTTTTGTTATTGAAGTTCATTTATGCTTCTGGTTATAGGGAAATAAAGATAAAATACATGTGTTGACTTCGTTTTCATTTTGGATCTAGCTATCGATCTGTCCATCAATCTGGATGTGTATATCCATCTTTAATTGATCGTCTGCGTGAGCGGCTGTCTTATAATTCATTAATTCATTCATCCACTAATCCACTCATCCATCCATCCGTTAATGTAGCTATCTATTTGCCTGCCTTCCCACCTGTCTCTCCTGTCGCCTGCCTACATATACTTCTTTTAAATGGCGAGCGCGCGCACGCGCGCGTATTATTTGTGTGTGTGTGTGTGTGTGTGTGTGTGTGTGTGTGTGTGTGTGTGTGTGTGTGTGTGTGTGTGTGTGTGTGTCTGTCTGTCGCGTGCGCGTGTGCGTGTGTGTGTGTGTGTGTGCGTGTACATATGTTCATCATGCGCGTCTGTGTGCAGTGTAAGCGTACACGTGACATTGTACGTACAGAGAGAGAGAGAGAGAGAGAGAGAGAGAGAGAGAGAGATCTGCCTCGATCTCTTTCTGTCTCTATGTGTCTCTGTCTCTCTGACTGTGCGTCTGTCTGTCTGTCTGTCTGTCTGTCTGTCTGTCTGTCTGTCTCTCTCTCTCTCTCTCTCTCTCTCTCTCTCTCTCTCTCTCTCTCTCTCTCTCTCTCCAGAACAGTCATGTATATTTACCGCGTGAGTCTAGCTTTCACCGGCAGTCTATTTCCATCCATACGTAATAACTTAAGCCAGTATCTAATACACCGAACAGACGTATTTATATAAACAGGGTAGCGTCCTGTCTCTCTCCGTACACTAAAATCATTCGGCGTTTTAAGCTGTACCCCTAAAAATGTTTTTAATGCAAATAAGTGGACCTTTTCAATACAAGCAACTGCTTTATCTAATCCCCATATTTCAGCACCGTACATGGCAATAGGTAGAACCTGATAATCAAAAATTTTCAAAAATACTGAAAATGAATTATTCTTAAGCATGTACAACTTTTGCATAATACACAGCAAGGCATTCTTTGCTCGGTTTGCAAGGTCTTCACAAGCAAATACAAAGCTAAGTCTCGTGGAGAAATACATACCAAGATACTTATAACAGTTGACAATCTTCATTTCCTCTCCATTAAGAAAGCACCTTTCACTCGCCGCAAGATAACCACCTTTCCTGAATACAACAACATTACTCTTTTTCATATTGACCTTAAGCTGAAGTCTTGAAGATGCACTCCATAAACTATTCAGTTGTGTTTGAAGACCAACTGGTGTTTCTGAAAGCAAGGCAATGTCATCTGCTAACAATAAAATAAACAATTCCATGAAATCAGGAGTCAATGTTGCACCGTGCCTTCCTTTCTCTATTATTTCCAGGGCTAGCTCGTTTATATAATAAGGAGAAAAGAACAGGGCTGCATGCATCACCCTGCTTTACCCCTCTTGTACACATGATATAGTCAGTAAAACTAGCACCAGACCTTACTCTTGCTTTCACACTGCTATACATACTATTAATACATTTGTAGAGTTTTCCTTGAATTCCATTCTTTTGGAGTACTGGCCAGAGCAATAATCTTGATACAGAGTCGAAAGCTTTTTCGAAATCAATAAAGGCAACATATAATTTACGGTTCTGTGAAAATTGTTTCTGTATTAACGCTAAGAGTGTGAACATCTGATCAATAGTTGAGTAGCCTTTCTAAAACCCTGCTTGATGTTCACCTGTGATGCCATTTTGCCGTACCCATTCTTGTAACCTGCAATTAATTATTGAACTAAATACCTTACTACTGATGTCACCCAACGAAATACCCTCTATAATTGCCAGGGACATCAGCTGCACCCTGTTTAAACAGTGGCACGATTATTGACTCTGTCCATCGTTCTGGAAATAACCCATTATCAAAAAGTGTATTGAAAAACTTAACAAAGAAATCAATAATAACATTACCACCAAATTTCAATAATTCTCCAATGATTCCATCTGGCCCTGCAGATTTTCTGTTTTTAAGCCTTTTCATTGCAGTTGAAATCTCCTCTCTTGAAATTGGACGATCAAAGTAGGAACATTCGGTACTATTTCCAGACAGATTTACCTCGCTAATGACATCAGTAACATCGTCTTCGGTTTCACCATTCAAGAAGCTCATGAAAATGAGAAAAAACAGTCATCAATAGTTATATTATTGGATGTATGCACTCTTTTCACAGATATTCTGCGCAAGTGCTTCCAAAATTCTTGCTGGTTATTCACCGAATTTACGAGGTTACATAACAGAGAACTGTTATTTTCTTTTTTTCTTCCTCTCGATCAATTTTTGTATTCTCTTCGTGCATGACAATATGTTTTGTTATCTTCTTTATCTTGCGTTCTCCTGTATATCCGCAGAAGCCTTCTTGCCTTTAGTTTAGTACTAGTGCATTCTGTATCATACCAATCATTGTCCCCATTCCTACCATCCAATCTAATTCGTCTTTTCATGCATTCAGCTTGTTTTATAATACACTCATTAAAAGTATCCAGGGCAGCATTAATATCCTATCAATGAGAGCAATAGCCCGTCCAAACAACGACAGTGTATCTTTGCTATTCATTTGCTCATTAAATAAATCAGCATGTTTATCTTGCCACTGGAATTTTTCAATAAACTGAACTTTTTTATTTCACATACCTCGTTTCTATTGTTCTGAAGAGAAGCAATGCTAAATTCCAACGGTAAATGGTCAGAATCAATTCGTTCAGCTACATAAAGTTTGCAAAACAGATGGATGACAGCAAACAAATCACAGGATGCTATGAAATAATCATTCACACTACTTCCAGTTTCTGATATGTATGTGAAATGACCTTGACAGTCACCATTACGTACACCGTTTAAAAATACATAGACCCAGTGATGTGCACATATTCAACAACAACTTACCATATCTGTTTAAGCATTTATCTTCAGAGTTTCTGTCACTCATCTCAGGTCTGTAGCTTAACTGAAAATTACTGACAATTTCATGTGCATTCAAGTCTTGTGGAACATCAGATGTTCTACTGTTTAGATCTCCAAAAAGAAGTAAAAAACACGTCAGGCAGAACTAGTAGAGCATCAGCAATACAGGCTTCTAGATCAGTAATGCCATTTTCAATATCGCAAAACGAATAATATGTGTGAATTCTTTGGTGGCACATACACACACACATACAAAATATCTTTTGATAAGCCAAAAAGACTTATGAATAAGAACATGGGTTTCAAGGATTCGAGAAACATTATTTCAGAACGGTTTTGGAATGGTATGGCTAAATCAAGGGGTTGAAAATGTAAATGCATTTCTGGATGAATTTCGCCAGAGGCTTATTGATTGCCGATGGCAAAAAACTGGAGTGAACATCTCCAAGACAGTGACCGGTTTTTCTTTATATAGAACTTTCAAATCATCTAGGAGCTGTGAAAGGTATCTTTTAATTGACATCGACAGACATATTAGATGTTATTTAACAAAATTTAGATTCGGAGTAACAGACATGGCAATACATCGGGACCAATATAATCAGATATTAACTAATTATGTAGCATGCCCATTGTGTAATGACGCAATAGAAGATGAAGTGCATATTTTGTTTTGTTGCCCTAGTCTCTGTGAGCTTCGGCAATAATATATTCTAAGAAAATTTTATGTAAATCCATGTCTATTTAACGTAGCCTTATTAATGGCTAACAGTAACGAAATCATACTGAAGAATGTATGCATGTATTATTTATATAAGGCATTTAAAAGGCGTGCGACTGTAGTTGAAGGATGTGAATGTTAATATTGAAGCATGTATCTGTTGTACTCTATTGTCAAAAGATGTTGGAATCTGTCATTATTATGTTGATATATCCTTACTTTTTCTTGTCATTAAAGTGCCATTGTAAATAGTTCCCCCTTCAGTAGGGGCTGCGGCCTAACCTGAATAAAACCATTTTTTCCATTTCCATTTCCATTTCCAAAACAGTCATGTTTCTATCAGGTTCTCAAAGTGGATTGTTTATGATTGTGATTATAACATATAAGCAAAATGTTGCCCCCACTGAAAGATGGTTAATTCTCCTCTGCATCAATACAGTATGTGAGGAAAGGGTAGACGTCAGTCCGGCCAGTCATCTGTCCCTCTGTGCTTCTTCACCAGTGTTCTTTGTTCTTGCGTTTGTCAATCCCTCCATCTGTCTATCCGTTGATTCATCTTTCCCTCCATCAGCCAGTCGTTTGTTCACATGTTTGGCCATGCATACTCCTGTCCATCTTTCCATACGTCCATGCGCGTCTGTCCATATGTCTGTACATCTGTTACTCTGTGTACTCATCTGTCTGTGCATCCCTCTGTCCGTCAGTCTGATCTGTCTGTCCACCAGGCTGTCTATCCGTCCAAAAATTCATCTCTCCCCCTCCCTCCATCCATCCATTCGTTCGATCAGAAGTCCATTCCGTTTGCAGTTCCTATACATATTTACTCGTTTCCCCACCCCCTCCATTCTATCCATGCACTCCTGTCCATACATCCACTGTCTCTTCGTTCGTCTTTACGACCATCGAACTGTTCCTCAAATCGTCCATTCATCCATTCCTTCATCTTTAACTTCATCTTTCTCTCTGACTATCGGTCCGTTTAGCCACCTGTCCGTTCACCCTTCTCTCCAGCTTTCTGTTCATCCATCCCTCCATCTGTACTCTTGACAAAATCACCTCATGGCAAACTTCGTGAAAATCCTATTCAAAGATGTTCCTCATAATGTGATTTTAATTCCTGAGAGCGCTATTTTTCATCTGGTCCGAGACATACTGAAAGAGAGAGATTTTCAACAGTATTTGTGTGCTAAAAAAAAAGTCCTGGTATTCAAATTTGTTAAACCATTTCGTAAGGAACTGATCTACACACACACACACACACACACACACACACACACACACACACACACACACACTGACGAGAGTCGGGGTGGGTCGGTGTTGTCCTCTAGAGGAAGGATTAAGAATATTTTATCTAATAGAGTTATATCAAAATTTCACCTCCACCCTCTCTCTTACTAGTTATGGAAGAAGTAACTTTCTGGTACTAGTCATTAAAATATTTTTTTTTGTTTTTTTCTCAGGACTGTTAAAAATAATCAAGTATGGCTCAGAGATGATTCTCTTTTGGCTCGTACACATAAACGTGCTTGTAGCTCTGAGTAACAGAATTATAGAGAGATAAGTTCAAACATTCAATTTTGTATGAACAACAAAGAACTGACACAAGTTCAGTGTACTTTCACACATCAACTTTACGTGTAATATATACACATGAATTAACTTCATTTCAATTCAGTCAGTCTTTCTCTTTTTTTTTTCAGGCTGATTTTATTCTCAAGTTTTATCTCATCATTACGAGAGGGGAAGTTCTGGATGAGTTGAGTTGGAGTCCTCTTGAAATATCATCAAACCTTATCTGATATTGGAGAGGATTATTGATTTCTCTCCAGTTGCTGGTGACTGGTCCACCTTCTCTTTAGTCAGGCTGATCAGGTGAGTCTTCTGTGCTGTGCAAGCAGACCCAGGGCAGGAATAGGAATAGCAACCCACCAGCCGCCGTGGCGAAAGTGGTTAGCGTCGCGGATTCCGGGCTGGGAGGTCGTGGGTTCGAATCCCCATCAGAGTCATGAGGGTTTTTCTGCCCCAACCGGCTCCTACCCAGAGTTGAGTTTGCTGCGGACTCAGTTGGGAAGACTGGGACCACACAGTCGAGTTTCATCCACTTAATGGATGCGTTTCTGAGAGTGTTGCTCAAATTTCTGACCAACACTGATGGTGCCTGTATCTCTCAGGCCTGGTTGACTCCGGGATATATTATGAAAGGAAGCATAGAGTACAGCCCTGTCATGTAGTCTCAGACCAAAGTGGAAATCCGTAGCATCATCTTAATCATCCTCATTCTCATCGATCAGCATTAAAAAAAAAATGTCTCAAATTCTGTGGCCCTTCATGACCTGCTCTCATGGTGACCTCAATTTCGATGTCCTCTCCACGTCTGTGGCCTTGGTTTGGTTCCGTCGGGGTCACCGGTATCGGCGAGTCCATGGGGGGCTGTCGTTGGACGGATGTGGTGGCGCCCTCCGGAGGGAGAGCTCACTCGCGCGGCGGCTCCGCGACTAAGCAATTATTGTCGTCAGTAGGGGGCAAAGTAGATGGTGTCCTGCGTATGTTAGACCAGAACAGGCGCCACTGAACCCCACCAAAGTGACTTGGCAGCAGCGCAGTGCCTTCTCCGGTGGGTTGCCTCTTGATGACTTGACATTGACTGCTCCCTGTGGATTGCCGGTGCCGGGGCTGTGCGGGGCTGACCGGGCTGTGGCTGTGGACGGGGTGTCGGAATGAGCAGCGTGGGTGCACTGCCTCTGAGGTGGTGCAGAGGTTGGGACAGCAAAACAAAAAGGAATAGCAACCCAGGATAGTTCTTTGGGGTTGATCAGTGA
>JADBJO010017649.1:0-5000 GCA_016801955.1 Conus betulinus | reverse complement strand
GCCACTGGAAGCGACAGTGCCGCCAGCGTCAGAAGGAGGAACGTGAAAAGGGTGCAAGCAGCACTAAACAACGACAAAGAGAAACTGCAACAGAGAAAGGGACGGATCAAGTCCAGGAGAAGGGTCCATGAAATGCACTCAGGACAGAGCAGTGATGACTCTGACGACAGCCAGTATGGACCAGAAGAAGAGGAAATTGAAAAACGTCATTGTTGGACTTTCTCCCATCCAGATAGAACCAGTTCGACAGAAAGCCTTCGCTGAAATAGACATTCCTGGAATTGAGAAGAGTGAAATACAGCGACTCAAACTAAAAGTCGACACAGGAGCCTCAGGCAATACACTGCCACTGCACATATTCATAGAGATGTTTGGCCGGAAAAAAATCTGGAAAAATCACACCTCTAAAACATACACGGCTAACTGCCTACAATGGACAACAGATCCCATGCAAAGGATCAGTTACCCTCCAGGTGCGGTACAAAGACCCTGAATTCACTCCTACAAAATTTTACGTTGTCGATGTTGATGGACCACCCATCCTAGGACTGCCCGACCTGCGAGAAGCTGAAACTTGTCACTATACACTGCAACAAGGTTAACATGGTGGATGTCACAACTATCAAGGACCTCAAGAAAAACTACCCTGACCAGTTTGACACCCTTGGAAATTTTAAAGAGCCTGCAATACTTAAAACAAAACCAGATGCAGAACCATATGTGGACGCACCTCGAAAATACTCCATTTACCTGAAGGAGAAGCTGAAAATAGAATTTGACAAGATGCAGAGCCAAGGTGTTATTCGAAAAGTGACTGAACACACTGATTGGTGCTCAAGTCTGGCATACTCTGTGAAGAAGGATGGATCACTAAGAGTGTGTATAGACCCACAGAAGCTCAACAATGCCTTAAAAAGATGCCCACATAAAATTCCCACTTTGGAGGAGATCAATCCACAGTTTGCAGGATCCACCGTATTTTCCAAACTAGATGCAAAAGCTGGCTACTGGCCAGTTCCCCTCGATCCTGAAAGTCAATTGTTAACTACATTCCGAACACCGTTCGGCAGGTACTGCTGGCAACGCCTCCCATTCGGCCTCAGAGTATCACAAGACATCTTCGAAGCCAGAATGGATGAGATATTGGAAGATCTCCCAGGAGTAGTAGGCATTTCTGATGATGTTGGCGTGCATGGCAAGGATGAGGCTGAACATGATAACACACCTCAGAGGCCTCATGGAACGAGCCAAAGAGATGGGGCTAGTCTTCAATTCTGAGAAATGCTACATTCGCCAATCAAAGATTTCATTTTTTTGAAAACATATACTCCAAAGATGGCATACAACCTGACCCAGCAAAAATACAAGCATACAGAGCATGCCTGTACCACAAAACAAAGAGGACCTACAGCGCTCCCTAGGTGTGATGACCTACCTCTCAGCCTTCATCCCAAATTTTAGCAAAGAATCGCAACCGTTGAGAGAGAGCTCCTCAAGAAAGAAGTGCCCTTTGTTATGTCAGAAGACCATGTGCGTTGCTTTGAAACCCTAAAGACATTGGTCTCGACATCAACATACCTCAAGTTCTTTGATTCAAAGAAACCAACAGTCCTGGAAGTAGACAGTTCCATGAAAGGTCTAGGAGCAGTCATCCTCCAAGATGGACAACCAGTGGTATTCGCTCCAAATCACTGGACACAACACAGAGCAAACTACCCTAACATCGATCGTGAGATGTTAGCGGTAGTGTGTCGGCATCACCAGATTCCATACCTACCTATTTGGTCGCCCTTCAAAGTGATTACAGACAATAAGCCTCTGGAGATGATTGTACGCAAACCACTCCTAAAAGCCCCGCCTAGACTCCAGCGAATGCTGCAAAAAATTCAGGGATACGACTTCCAAGTGGAATACCGCCCAGGAAAGACTATGACCCTTGCTGACACACTATCCCGACTTCCGAGCAGCACAGACAAGACACCAGTCGACCTTGACCTGAGAGTCGACGGAGTGGATCTGTTCACTGATGAGATAAACTTCTGCGAATTTGACTTCATCAGCTTCGCTCCAAAGAAACAATATCAGCTACGAGAAGCCACAAACCTGAACAACCTCATGGAAATCATCATCAATGGTTGGCCAGAACACATCAAAGACCTGCCAACAGAACCAAGGCCATACTGGTCATTCCGCGATGAGTTGGTCATAGAAGATGGAATCATTTTCAAAGGACAACAAGTCATAGTTCCAGAAGGCAACTTGAGAAACGGACATTCTACGACAACTCCATTCATCCCACCAGGGAATTGAGAAGACACGCCGGCTGGCACAGCAGTGCGCATACTGGCCAAAACATCAACAAAGACATAGAACAGCTCATCAAGACATGCGACATCTGTCAAGAAATGGCCAATGCCAACACCAAAGAACCTCTTCTGCCTCATGAAATTCCTAACTCCCCATGGAAAAAAGCTCGCTACTGATCTCTTCGAAATCGATGGCAAGAACTTCCTGTTGATCTGCGAGTACTTCTCCAAGTACCCTATTGTCACTGAAATGTCAAAGACAACCAGTCTAGCAGTCGTTGAAGAAACTGAGAAAATGTTGGCAATGTTTTGGCAGACCAGACACCATTGTCAGCGACAACGGACCTCAATATCAAGGCCAAGCTTTCCAGGAGCTTATACAGAGATGGGGTATTGAACATGTGACGTCATCCCCCAGATATCCAAGATCTAATCGAGCGGCAGGTGCAAACAGTCAAGAAAACGATCAAGAAATGCAAGCACGAAAGAAAGCCCTACCAGACTGCCCTCTTGGACCTCAGAGCCACTCCCATCGATGCTCACCTCCCATCCCCAGCTGAGATGCTCATGGGAAGACCCATTGCCACTCTACTACCATCCACATGGTGCCTGGTCCAAACGACCCACAAGTATCGACAGCAGATGGAACACAGGAAAGAAGTCATGAAGAAGAACTACAACAAAACGGCTGGTGACCCTCTACCACCACTGTACCCAGGACAGAGAGAGTCAGAATCTTAGACAAACAGACCAAGTTGTGGACAACAGCTGAAGTCGTGGAAAATCTTGAGGCACCTAGGTCATACCAAGTCAAAACAAACCAGGGAAATGTCTTAGAAGAAACAGGGGAGACATTAGAGTCAGTCCACAACCCACAAGACAGGCTGGACACGCAACATTATATCTCCCCATCCACAAACCATGCCCAAGATAGGGATAAGACAGACATTCCCAAATCAACAGAGCCAATGTCAGATCCTGTACATGACACACGACCAAGCAGTCCATACATTCCCAAAATCAAAAGAACCAGTGTCAGATCCTGTACATGCACACAACCAAACAGTCCACCACCACCTCAACACAACAAACCCAAAACAAGCTGACCAACATAGACACACACACTCCAAACCACCACCTACAACACGCTCAGGTAGAAAAATCATCAACCAGCATGCTATAGATAAGATGACTCAAAATAAACCAACATGACGGGAGATACAATATCAATAACATTTGAAATAACAGACATTTAAAAAATAGCAGTTTTAATGTGTTGTAAAGTTCATTCAGTTGTATTAAGTTAATTTGTTATTTGTTAACTGACCAATCCAGCCAAAGAAAGGGGGGATGTTGCATATACGCGCAAATGATATATTTGTACTTTCAGTTTCATGTAGATACGCGACTTACGAGCTGCTAGCTTTGGGTTTCTACTGGTCTTTCCTCTTTCAAGTAAATGTACGAACGTTTATCGCCCAGCCTTCAAAATTGTCATTCTTTGAGAGAATGCTTCAACAGCCGATGGCAGGCTACCGACCTAATAACAGACCATGGCCCTAAGGAACACGAGAGGATCGAGGGGATGGAGGGTGGAAAGGGGTGTCGTTTGGAGGAGGGGGGTCAGTGGGGGGGTGGGGGTGGGTAATCAGCTAAAAGACCCCAGTCCTCCCTGAAGACAAGGGTAGCGTGTACTGGAGGAGAAAGAAGCGGTGTGTCAGAGGATGTGATGTTGGTGTGGGGTAGGAGGGAACAGTAATGGCTTCACATCTGCAGGAGTGGGAGGGAGGAACAAAACAGTCTGGACAGGCAGCAGTGATGCCTGATGATGGTGGTGTGTTCCCATACAGGTACAGGGGCTCTATCTTTGGCTCTGCCTGTCGCTCTCTGTGTCGTCTGTCTGTCTGTCTGTCTGTCTGTCTGTCTCTCTCTCTCTCTCGCTCTCTCTCTCTCTCTCTCTCTCTCTCTCTCTCTCTTCTTGTCCATGCATCCATGCTCGTCTTTCATGTCTCCATCCACTCTCAGCGGTGCATCCTTCTATCCATGAGTCTTCTCTGCACATCCCTCCCCCCCCCCTTCCCCGCCTTTTTGCCTTTTCTGTCCCCCCTCATTGTCCTACCCTCTTTTCATTCACCCATTCCATTCATCCACTCCTTCCATCAATCTGTCGCCATCAGAAGTTATTCATCATTCCGTACAATTTCTTGCATTTACTTGCTGTTGGCTCACCTTACCTTTCTATCCGTCCCGTCACCTGTCCCCTCCATTTCGTCCTTTTACATACGTCCGTCCATCCATTGTCTTTTCTTCTAATGGTCTGCTCATCCATTTCTTCATGATCACTCGCACCCTCCGGTCTGGTTTAGCCTCCTGGCCCGTTTTGTCCCGTTCCATCCTCTCCATTTGTTCCTCCACGTGTCTGTTAATTAATCTCTTCCTACTGTCCTCCCTCTGTCTCCTCTGTCTATCCCTCCCTCCATCTGCATCAGCGCCTCTGCAGTTACGTCAGTTTCACTTATGAGCACAACCGTGGGCGCCGGGATGATATAGAGAGCAGCTAGTCTTTTTTCCTCCTCGTCAACAATAAAAATATATCCTAGCACCCTCGACTATTCAGCAATTGCCAACAATCGCACTCTTCTCGCCATTCCTAGGTTCCGTTAACAAAACAGACCCCCCTCCCACACCCCTCCA
>JADBJO010017648.1:20000-37098 GCA_016801955.1 Conus betulinus | reverse complement strand
TACCCATACAATCCCTCCACCCCCCCCCCCCCATCCCCACAAAAACAAAAAAACCAACCAACCTCACTTTCAACGTTTCTAACTGCCCTCACCGCCCATGCCTTCTTACGATCAAGCCAGTCACAGCGGCCAATGATGATTTCCTCTATCCTTTCCTCCGCCACTGTGAATAATTCTCACATGTATGTTCCCTTTTTCAGTACGACACTAATGGTATACTTCATCACTTTCCAGGGCTTCTTTGCATCTCGTTCAAAGAACAGGAGTAAATGTTCACACCAGCTGGCCAGTCAATGAGAGTTTCAAAATACTTGTAGCTTTATAGATTCTGCCCCGTAAAACGCACATGGGGGTAGCACATACAAGCAAATAAATGAAGCTGTAAAAAAAAAAAAAAAGAAACTAGAAAGTACAACAGCAAGTACCATCTGCCACGGTGTAATGATTAGCATACTGAATTAATGGCTGGGAGGTTGTGGGTTTGATTCCTAATGGAGCAATTTATTTGTGGGATTTTTTCTGCCTCGTCCGGCTTCCGCACAGAGTTCAGTTTACTATGGGTTCAACTAGGAAGACTGGAACTACGCAGTCTAGTTCCATCTACTTAACGGACACACCTCGGAGACTGTGGCTCAAACTGCCCAACAAACCACAGTAGGTGTCTGTATTTCTCAGGCCTGGTTGACGCCGGGTTATCATACAGCGTACAGCCCCCATCATGCAGTCTGCAGTCTTAGAATAGAATTTCATAGGACCATCTTCATCATCCTCATCGACCGGCATAAAAAAAAAGTCTCAAATTCTGTGGCTTCTCATGCCTTCCTCTCATGGTGATCTCAGTTTGACGGAGTTCGTGTTGGGGTTGCCGGGTATTTGGAAGTTCATGGAGACTGTCGCTGACTGGACATGCTGGTGCCTTCTTGAGGGGGACCCCTCCCTCATGACAGCTCTGAGATTAAGCTATCGTTGTCAACAGTACGGGGCTTAGCAGGTGGGACAGTATGTTGGATCAGAACATGTGCCAGTGGACAGCACCAAATTACTTGGCAGCAGTGCAGTGTCTCCTAGATGGGTTGCCTCATGACAGCTTGACACTGACTGCTCTCCATGGACTGCCAGTGCAAGGACTGTGGCGGTACCTGCCAGGGTGCGGCTGTGGTTGGGGAGTCGAAATCGAAAGCTACTGAAGTGGCACAAAGATAGGACAGACAAAATAAAAGACAGGACACAAACATGCATATGTTCACACATGCATAAACCCTTGCATGCATCTGTCTCTATTTTCTTTTCATGTTTTTTTTGTTTTTTTTAATTCATATTCTTTCTCAATATACCTGCCTGCCTCACCCTGTATATTCCCCCTCTCTGTATCTGTCTGTACATCTCTCTTTCTCTCTCTTCTTTTTCTTCCACCACATGATCAGAGAAGAAAATATGTATCACACTGCCTCGGACTGTCTGAGGGTTTTCTTTATTTTCTTTTTTTTATCTGTAAAACACAAACTGACATGCTATGTGAGTTCCTTTCCATGAAAAGAGAAGATATTTTCACACTGGTGAGGTATGAATGGGATCAGTGGAAAGAAAAGTCTGCATCATCTTTTTTTTAAGCATCATACTTTTTTTTTCTTTCTTTTTTTTAACAAAGGAATACACTAACAATCTCACCTTAAACCAGATAAACAAACAAAACCATATGTCCCCTTTTAATGTGAGGGCTTAGGTATTCTCATACTCACAAAGAACTGACAGGATGAAAAATAGATACGACTTCATGGTGATGTCCCTCTTATCACTATGATCTCGGTTAAGATACAAAGCTTCAAAACACACACACACATGCGCACACACACACATGCATGCATGCATGCATGCACACACACATGCACACACACACACACACACACAGAGGAAGAAAAATCTCACCAGCTTGTTGACACAGGCCTGAAATTTGCCGAGTCCCTTCTCACTGCTGTAGTACAAGGGACTGCCAGATGTGACAGAGACCAGGGCAGCCACAGCAATCAGCAGAGCAACATGCCCTTCAAGCGCCATCCCAAGGTTTCTGCCCTCTCTCAACCGACCCATGTTCAGTCATGGCACTGTAACCAAGTCACAAAGCATATTGTTAAAAGTGACATTCAATGAAACCTTGTTGATAACATCTCCCCAAGCATTACGCACAAGTATGTCAAAAATAACAAAGAAGCAGAATGCTTTACTACGTATAAGACGAAACCTTCATAGTTACTATTTTTTTGTTTGCTTTTTATGTCTCACCTTCCATGCCCCATCAATGACATACCTCCCACACAGTTCAGTCAGACTCCTCCTCCATACAGAGACACATCATTGTTCATCCCCAGTCTCAGCTCCTCAGGGACCAATCAAAATCAAGCTGTCCTTGGACAACCTACCAGAGGAGACACTGCTCTCTTGCCGAGTCGCTGCAGTGGCGTTCAAAAGATGTCAGTTCTGACCCAACATACACAGGACACCACATGCTAAGCCCCCTCCAGATAAAAATGACCGCTTAGGTGTGGAGTCTGAATGAGCATCAGCGTGAGTGAGCCAGCATCCTCCTTACCAGGGATTACCCCAAACCCTACCCACCCTTTCTCTTTTTCCATCCCCTTGATAATCAGTGCAGTTCTCTGGCAAGAGTTGGGAATGGAGAATTGGGTGGTGGGGGAATAGAGGATGGGAGGAACGCCACGAGGTGATTTCACAAACTGTGAATCAGATTAAAATACTAGTTTTTACTCCCGTTTATGCTTTTAGTTCCTACTCTTCCCGAAGCTTAAGATCCATCATTGCTACAAAATTATTACCATAGCAGTATGCTTTTGATACTTCCTAGCTCGGATTTGATTTTCTAAGGCTGATGCACATGGCCATTTGATTATCCCCCTTTATAAACAGTGCTAAAAAGAAGGCTGGGATTCCCCATATTGGAACCTGAAATTGGATACATCATACTGGGGGCGCGCAGACACTGCTTGTATGTAACAAACCTCTCCTAGACAGGGTACCCATCCTCCTGACACCATGCCATGTGGTGGACCTCATGAGGATCTGTAAAGATCATATCATTTCACTTTACATTTTATTCACAGCCAGATTTAAGATGGATGTTCAAACCACATGATCAACAAGTCCATGCAGAATTATCTCCCTCCCTGAGCAAGCAAATTCTGTTTGTCTGTTGGTGTGCTCAAGTTTTCGTTTGATTTCAAACTCACTCTTTTTTCTTTCTTTCTTTCTTTCTCTTTTCAATCTGAATGTTTTATATGATAATTTTTGTTTTGGGGGGAGCAATCAATCAGAATTACACACTCATAAATCTATTAATTTAAAAAAAAAAAGAAAAACCAAAGACCTTGTGTTTCATTCTATAAGCACCTTCTGACTTTATATAGACACCAATACGGCCTTATGAAGCCCTCAGCCAAATATTCAAACAAATAAACACTGATAAGGACTGTGTAAACACTGCAGGATACGTCACTTCTGTGTAGTTCCCATTTACTCTAAGGAGTATGAACACATCAGAAGCCATACACAGAAGGGCAGTTCTGTTGTGTTCAACCACTACCTTAACACCTAAAGAGTTGGTGACATTCTGACTGGACTAGAATGGCTCACCCTCTATCAGCACAGGCAGACAACAAGATTGACTATGGTTCTTCCACGACCAGTGCAACATCCGTCCAGTTAAACCAGACCAATTAATTAAGGCCAGCTCCAACTCACCACAGAAGAGCTTACAAACCATCAGCACCACTGCCTGCAGTGCCACATACAATACCACTGAACTGCATTCTTCTCCTGGACAATCAGGGATTCGAACCAGTTGCCTGCTGAGGGCTGTCAGTGCTACCCACTCTTCACATTTTCCCGTCAAGAATGAGAAAATGATTTCGCAGACAGCCCTCCCCATAAAAGGAATGAAAGCTAGGATAGGGCTTTCTAGCCCATTTCTTCACTATACTGACTGGACCCTGGCTGGTGGGGGTCACCAGTCTTTTTTCTTTTTTTTTTTTCTCTCTTTTTTGTTGAATCTAAACACCAAAAGTGCCAACAAAATTAACTTTAACATTGTGGGTGCTGAACAGAAGGAGGGCGGCATTTACATTTCTCTCTCTCTCTCTCTCTCTCTCTCTCTCTCTCTATCTCCTCCCCTCTCTCTCTTTTCTCTCTCTTTCCCTCTCTCTCTCTCACGGTGTAGAATGTGTCTAGATAGAAGTTAAACTGAAAAGAAACCCTTCCATTTTGGTTGGATTCAGCTACAGGAACCCCTCTGAAAGAGTAAACTGGGTCGACAAATTTATTGAGATGATGGATGCAGTCTCGCTAGAATCCAAGGAAATTGTTTTACTTGGAGACTTTAACACAGACCTTCTAAAAGTACAAAAACAATGGACGCAGGTATTCAAATCTGTTTTTAATCTGCATCACCTCACTGAATCTCCAACGAGAGTCACACCAAACTCGAAGACACTTATCGACCATATATTATATTTCAGATAAAACTAACATAATAGAAGCCTGCGTTCCTGTTCTAAACTGTAGTGATCATTATCCAGTTTGTGTCATATGGTTTAAAAAAGGGGTAAAAATTCCCAAAACGGGACACAAGACAATAACTTACAGTTGCTTTACAAACTTTAACATCCAGACTTTCTGCATGACTTGCTGCATAATTATCTTAAGTCTCTCTTCAGTTTTCAACATAACTGATCCAGATCTTGCTGCTGAATTTGGATCAAAACATTTACAGAAATATATGATAAACGCGCCCCTCTAAAAAACGATTAGAGTACGGCATAATCCTAAACCGGCATGGTACACTAAAGAGTTACAGGAGGCAGGTTACCTCTGAGATCTGCTTAAACAACATGGCTATGAAGAGGAATCTTTTTTTTTTTCTGTCCCAACCTCTGCGCCACCTCAGAGATAGTGCACCCACGCCGCTCTTTCCGTTTACCCCCCCACCACAGCCACAGCCCGTCGGCCCCGCTGCAGCAGCCCAGCACACCAGCAATCCACAGGGAGCGGTTAATGTCAAGTCGTCAAGAGGCAACCCACCGAGGAGACACTGCACTGCTGCTGAGTCACTTCGGTGGTGTTCAGTGGGCGCCTGTTCTGATCTAACATACGCAGGACACCACCTACTAAGCCCCCTACTGACGACAATAATTGCTTAGTCGCGGAGCCGGCATGAGTGAGTGAGCTCTCCCTCCGGAGGGCACCACCACGTCCGTCCAACAACAGCCCCCATGGACCCGCCGATACCGGTGACCCCGACGGAACCAAACCAAGGCCACAGACATGGAGAGGACATCGAAACTGAGGTCACCATGAGAGCAGGGCATGAAAGGCCACAGAATTTGAGACTTTTTTTTTTTTTTAAATGCTGATCAATGAGAATGAGGATGATTAAGATGATGCTACGCTACGGATTTCCCATTTCGGTCTGAGACTACATGACAGGGCTGTACTCTACGCTTCCTTTCATAATATATCCCGGCGTCAAGCAGGCCCGAGAGATACAGGCACCTGCAGTGTTGGTCAGGAAAATTTGAGCAACACTCTCAGAAACGCATCTATTAAGTGGATGAAACTCGACTGTGTGGTCCCAGTCTTCCCAACTGAGTCCCGCAGCAAACTCAACTCTGGGTAGGAGCCAGTCGGGACAGAAAAACCCACATGACTCTGATGGGATTCGAAACCCACGACCTCCCAGCCGGGAGTCCGCGACGCTAACCACTTCGCCACAGCGGCTGGTCTATGAAGAGGAATCTAGAAAACTGAGAAATGCAATAAATTCACAAAACGCAAGAAAAAAAACAAAACATTATCGAGAACTAATATCATCAAACCAGAACCCAAAATTGGTGTGGAGAGCTATTAATGAGCTTACAATCAATCAATCTTCTTCAAAATAACTGTCATTAAAGGTATCTATGTCGAAGAACTGAACACCCACTTTGCACTATAGCCAATAAAAATTGTTACGACAGATTCTTCTAGATCAAACGACCTTCAAAAACTGAAACAGTGTAGCCAAGATAAAAACATCAAGTCTGAACTTAATATTCCACCAATAAAAGTCTTTGAAGTTTATCACTACCTTACGCATCTAGAACAGTCAGGTACCTGTGGGGTGGATAGCCTTGACAGTAAATCCTCAAACTATTAGCTCCAGCAATTACAGATACGTTAACATATGTCTTCAATTTATGCATTGACAAAAATCATTTTCCCAACAGTTTCAAAAAAGCGAAAGTCATACCTATATACAAAGCAGATGACAGCTCAGACCCTGTAAACTACAGACCAATCTCAATCATTTCCACTTTTTCCAACCTTTAGAAAAACACATGAACAAACATACATTACACCACCTTAATACATACCACTTGCTTCATCCAAGACAGTCCGGGTTCTGACACAACCATTCATGCCACACAGCCCTACTCAACCTCGTTGATGACTGGCTAAATAGCATTAACAACAACAGATACGAGGTGTCCTATTAATTGATTTCAAAAAAAAGCATTTGATGTGATAGACCATAACCTTCTTATTAGAAAAATTGAAATTGTATGGCTTATCCACAAAAACTCCTATGCTTTTTCACTCATATCTCACACAAGCAGGCAACAATGTGTGAAATTAATTATACAACTTTCTCTTCATTTCAAACACTTTCCTACAGCGTCCCACAAGACTCTATCCTGGGTCCCTTATTGTTCACAATTTACATCAATCATTTACCTCTCCATATGACATCCACCTGTGAACTCTTTGCTGATGATGCAACAATACACACAATCATTCTGATATTACTGTTCTTGCACAAACTTTACAAGAAAGTGCAAATGACCTCATAAAAATGGACTGAACTAAATCAAATGTCACTTCACACTCAAAAAAACTAAATCCATGCTTATCACAACCAGGCAAAAAAGACAAAATCTCACTATCAAGTTTCCTCTTTACATCTTCAAAATGAACACATTGAACAAGTTACATACCTCAAAGTGCTAGGAATAACAACTGATAAGAACATTAGTTGGCAAGCTCACATAAACCTCACTGTGCAAAAAAGTTTCACAGAAAGTTGATCAACTCTCCAAATCAAACGCTTCCTCGACCTGCATT
Organism: Conus betulinus; assembly: GCA_016801955.1. Lineage (NCBI taxonomy): Eukaryota > Metazoa > Mollusca > Gastropoda > Neogastropoda > Conidae > Conus > Conus betulinus. The sequence continues at coordinate 29,931 of JADBJO010017648.1, read as the reverse complement.
CACACAAGCTCTTTTTCCAGTCTCATATTCAATCAAGCATTGATTGTGGATCTACTCTATGGGACTCTGCTAGCACTAATTCCCTTAAACCATTGCTAAACCTACACAAGCAAGCACTCAAATTAGTCCTAAAAGCAGTAGTCTTCTGGATTTGGACTATAAAACAAATTCAAGTTCTCCCCTTAAGTCTGAGATCAGAATACATAAAGGGATCATAATGCACAGGATTGTGTCTGGGAAAGCACCCTCAACATTAGTTCACAGATTCTCAATTAATTGCTCAAGGACTCTACCCAAACTTCATGTCCCTGTTCCTAGAATTGACTAATTCAAATCCAGTTTAACATATTCTGGCTCCTGTCAATGGAATTCGCTCCATGAATCAACCAAACACACCCCCGATGCATTTCAACCTTCAAACACCATTACTTCAACCATCTTATGTGCTGTGCTTGCATACTCTGCCAGAAATCCACCACAACCACCACCACCCTCTTTGTCTTATGTATGAACCTGACTATTTAGAAAGCATTTTGTACTTGATGTTATTCTGTTTAGTAATTATGTCTTATGTGAGTACATGTGTGTGTGTGTGTGTGTGTGTGTGTGTGTGTGTGTGTGTGTTGTATGTGTGTGTGTGTGTGTGTGTGTGTGTGTGTGTGTGTCTGCCTGTCTGTCTGTGTTTCCTATCTCCTGCCCTCCTGTCATTATGTCAATATACTTCTCATTCTATTCTTATGCGACTCTCTCTCTCCCTATCTCTCTTCTCTCTCTCTCTCTCTCTCTCTCTCATGGTTCTGCTGGAATGACTTGATTCATTACCCCCCACCCACCCACCCACCCGTTGTGACTGGGCAATCATTATGCATTTTAACCCTCCATTTGCTTTTTTTTTTCTTCCCCTGGTGCTTCAAAATCTATCGTCTTGTATCTCTTTGGAATTTTTTTAATGTCAGATTGTTCTAAAACATGCTCTTTCCCGCACACATTCTCCCCTCTTTCTCACTCTCTCTCTCTTCGTAGCCCTTCCCTGCACTCCTTTCGCTCCTGTGCCTCTCTCTCTCTCTCTCTTTTAAAATCTTATTCTAATTCCATATCGTATTGTAGTTCTAGTCACTTTTTTGCGTGCTTCTTTTGTTTTCCTCGTCTTATTTTGCACTGTTTGACCTCACTCAGGGCGAGGACTGGATATAAAAAAGCACATCAGTGCTTATCTATTATCCTTGTAAATAAAGAATTTTGTCTTGTCTTTGTGTGTGTGTGTGTGTGTGTGTGTGTGTGTGTGTGTGTGTGCAGTAAAAACTGAAATATATGTATAAGAAAATACAAACTTCTTTGAAATGAAGGGCCTTGCTTAGCACCCTCCCCAACTCTTCACCCCCACCCCCCCACCCCCATCTCCACCACACTACCCTCCCAATCCTTCCCCCTTCTACCCTCTTCCGCCTTGCTCACTTCACAAAGTGACAGAATAATCATCTTGTTGATTGTGGTCGCTATCAAAGAAGAGAAGAAGAAGGGCCGCATTGACAACTTTTCTTTGTGTCTGAGACTTATTTTTTTAAAGTTCAAATAATCGAATATACGCACTTATTTTTTTGGCATTAAGCAGTTTAAATTGCGCATTACAACGGATATACGCAACACAAAGGTTTGCCGTTACAAGTGTTAAAACAGTCATGTTGATTTTTGACGTAAAAAGAAAATATTGAAAATGTATCCTTAGACGAGCGACAGTCTAGAGCACTGCAAATGATCAACGAACACCATTAATTTTCAACATGTCTTCTAGTCCTCTGGCACTAGCGACAGTCAAGCGTGAATGTACAGCAAGAAATTAGACACTATAGAACTCCCATACTCACCCCTAGCCACTGTCACAATCTGCTTGGTTTTGAAAAGGAACCCTTGACCCTCACATGTTGTCGATTTTGTTTTTGTGTGAGAAGCAGACGATGGCGACGCTTCGAGATCTCCTCCTTAGTTGGAAGGGAGGCCACTGTGACAGTCGTTTTTGCAATTATGGTTATGGTCGATGTGAACTGAGCCTCTCTTTGCAAATATTGTCTACAGTCAGTGAATAATCCTCTCAATGATCTTTTTCAAACAGTAGTTGTAACGAACATTTCTGTTTTATTATTATTCAAATTGTGGATACGTTTCGGAGAGAGAGAGACTCGGAACAGCGTGCAGTGGCCGACTTCTTGTCGGTTCAGGTTTCACGTAGGCCTAACCGTACCATGGCAAGAGACGGCTCTGTTACATAAAAAGCAATGATTTACACCCAACTGTGGCATTGTGCCATCACTGCAACGGCAAGCGGAGCAAGACAACCTTCGACCTTTCTGGTTTGAAACAGGAGCATGCTTCTCAAATGAGCTGAATACCTGCCTACTAATACTCTCCACAGCAACCTGAAACGACTTTGACCATTTTACCTTATCTCATTTCTAACAGGGCTTCTCAACAAAACATACAGAAAGAAAGACCTCCGTGCTTCCTGAATTCCAATCCGAAAAAAAGACCTAAGCACCATTCCTCCACGACAATATCAAGTCAGATGATGTGACTGCATTGAAACTTGATTGGATCACAATATCCACCGCAACGAATTCCTCCCGACAACAACAGAATCTACAGCAGGAACAAGAACAAGCATGAAAGAGGGGTTCTCATCAAAACGAGAGACGAAATCCAGTGCTTTGTTTCGGAACACCCGGACACAGACTGTGAGATGCTCCGGGTGAATCTGCTGGGTGCCGGACAAATGCTCACCGGATAAATGCTCACCAGACAAATGCTCACTGGACAAATGCTCACCGGACACATTATTATGAGGACAAATGCTCACCGAACACATTATTTCTGTCTACATATAATCTTAAGTTGACAACATAACAATCGCACACACGCACGCACGTACACACGCACGCACGCTCGCGCGCACACACACACACTCACACACATGTGTATATATATATATTTTTTGTTTATTTCATCTTCACTTAATAATAATGTACATGGCAACCGCAAACAACCGTTTTTCTGGATCTCAGGGTATGACACTCAGGATAAAAGACAACATTGACACACAAAGAGAGAGAGAGAGAGAGAGAGAGAAAGAGAGAGAAGAGAGACAGACAGAGAGAGAGAGAGAGAGACAGAAGAGAGAGAGAGAGAGACAGAAGAGAGAGAGACAGAGAGAGACAGAAGAGAGAGAGACAGAGAGAGACTGAGACAGACAGACATATGAGAATCTTGCAAAAGTACCATATCAGATCTGTAGTTACAGCTCCCTTGCAACGCGCTTCTCTGGATCACACACTGCCACCGAATCCAATCTCTTTTCTGCAACTTCCGTACGTACATATACCCATCTAAACAGAGTTTCTGCCCACCACGCTGACTGAGTATAACCTCCATTTTGAAAGTATGTGTCACTGTGTGAAAATATGTGGCCCGTGATTTAAAAACCACACATTGAGGAGTAACCACTTGAACGGTGAGCATTGGTCCGGATGCAGCACTTTTCCGTTGAGCATTTGTCCGGTGAGCAGTTGTCCGGTGAGCATTTGGCCGGTGAGCAATTTTCCGGTGAGCATTTGTCCGCGCAGCGAATCTGCTATCCTCTAACACAAATGTTCCCATCATGTCCTAGCCTGTGCTTACTACAAGCCTGTTCATTGTTACTGATGAGAATAGTCTCAGCAAGTTTTCAGAGAATCTGAAGAAAGCAGTCTCAGAGATCTCCATCTCCAAGTTGTTCATCGCTGGAGATTCTAACTTCTCAGCACTAGACTTTAAGAGGTGAATTTTACGTTCTATCGGCATAGGCCCTAAAGGACACAGTGTCTCTACAGACCGAAGTTGATAGTTCTGGTGGCAGGATGTCTTGTCGTTGGCAGAAGTGTGAGACTTGGTTTCGGACTGGTGTCCAGCACTTGGTATCTGATGCCGTGTGAACTTGTATCCACTTGACGGTGTTGGTCGGCCGACTCTGGGCCTCGGTATCATTTGCTTCTCCTCCCCTCCCCCCCCCCCCCCCCCCCCCCTTCCCCACATCCCTTCTACAGAAGGCCTATTTTCAGGGCTTCCAGGTGGCCCTTTCATGCTCGGGTGGTGATGGTCCTGTGTCTCAAAGGAAGAGCAGGACAGAAGTCACTGATATGCAGCACAGGTCCCTGAAAAGGGTCCTCGCTGACTACGGCCGAGACGGCAGTTTTTCAGCCCAGCACCAAGAAGGATGCCCACCATGTTGATCCGAAAACATGGACGCTCCAGCCTCGGTTATTGCAGTCAGGCAAAATCCATCACCGACCACCCCACATCTCAAGGAGCCCCCCACCCCCAGCGACACAGGCTTGACCCACCATCACTCATAGGACTAGAGGGTTAACTGCGCCGTCTGACACTGACTTCTCACATCAGTGTCCTCTCGAGAGAGATCTACCGCCTCTCCTTCGGCACTCCAAGCTTTGTGACCTCACAGAGAAAGTGTACGACGGGGCTAGACCTAGACCGTCTGCTCACTTCCTGTCCTTCTGCTGGTCAGCACAGACGTTTTCCTCAATCTGCCGCACTGATGATGACACGGGGCTTTCTAACAAGGGAAGACAACACCCTTGACCTCGTTCGTCACCAATCGCGGCCATTTGCCCCCCCCCCCCCCCCCCTTCCCCTCCCCCCCCCCCCCCCCCCCCCCCCCCCCCCCCCCCCCCACACACACACACACACACACACACAACTGGAAGAGGGGAAGACTGCCGTAAGCCTGTCTTCGAGAACTCGCAGTATAACAGCTGTATGTCGAGCGCAAAAACCCGCAAGCTTCAGGAAACTCGAGCATGACCCGCCGCCCTGCAGGATCTGCTGCTGAACAGACCAATGACACTCCTACCTCTTTCCCCGCACCCTCAGAGACTGGAACATTGCCAGTGAAGAATCTGTCCCCGCTCCATCTGCAAAGGCCTTCTTGCCGAGGGTTTTAGCCGAACTGTGGTTCACAAACAAATCCTCTGTCTCCGTCTCTGTCTGTCTGTCTGTCTCTCTGTCGCTTAGAACAATATGGATGTCCTGTGGATGTACACATACCGCAAGGTACTTGCCCAGTTCAGGCTGGGAGAATGACAGATCAATGTCCACAAATACCGTTATTAAAGGAAAAAAAAGAAAAAGAAATTGCCCTCTTCGTCCTGGAATTGTCCCTTTTGAAGTGACAAACTTAAAACAGAAATTCACTTCATTTTTGAATGCCCGATATACAACGGGTTATAGGCAAAAAGTATCTGCAAAATATTGTCTATGGCGATTTTGCTGGGACTAGCAGTTTAGCATGTCTAAAATTATCCGAGGAAAACATTCTTGATTTTTCCATGTTTTTATTCTTCGCATTTATACCCCGACTTCAAACTTTTAACACCAATGAAGACAGATAAACATTGTAATGATAGCTTAGGATGTTCAAGCGCTAATCAATCGTTATGATTTGTCACAGTTGTGTACTCTATTTGCATGTGGCACGCCTCTGTGTGTGTGTGTGTGTGTGTGTGTGTGTGTGTGTGTGTGTGTGTGTGTGTGTGTGTGCGCGCGCGTGCGTGCGTGCGCGCGCGCGCGTGCGTGTGTGTGTGTGTGTGCGCGCGTGCACGAACGTGCGCGTGCGCGCGCGTGTGTGTGTGGGCACGTGTGTGTGTGTGTGTGTGTGTGTGTGTGTGTGTGTGCGCGCGCGCGCGCGCGCGCGTGCGTGCGTGCCTGCAGCATGGCGTTTGTGTGCATAAGTGTGTGCGCGTGACGGACATTTACAGAATTGTCTCTTGTATCTTTTTGTGAGAGCATACTATTTTTTAAGCAAGCCATTTAATTGTGTTTTTCCTCGTGAAAACACTCTTTAACTACATAAATTATTATCGATACGTGGCAAAGTGGGCTTAGGGCATAGGCAGAGGAGAACAATCGAACCAAGGATTCTCAATTCAATCTAAATGCGCAGGATGTTCAATCTCATCGTTGTGCCTGCCACTTTGCACAGATTAACCCAACAGACTAAGAGGTAGCAGAGACAGCAAGCAGCCAGCGCTCGGGTCAGCCAGGCAAACAATCTTGAGACCAGACCAGCCCAAAGTTGATGTTGCTTTTCTCTTTTGTAGCAGAAATTGCATTTCAGCAAGGAAATCTCGTCAGCAAGGAACCCTCGTCAGCAAGTCCCGAACACACACACACACTCTCTCTTTTTATGCATGTTCGTCGTCAATAGATCTAACGATCAACACGACACATCATCCTAACAACATAGCATCGAAGCTAATGCTATAATGCTAATATATAAAGTAATGCTATAACAAACTATTGATAAACTCAGTATAATAATCTAATTCTAGCAAACAGCTATTAAGAGAAACTTAATCAAGTTTTTGATGATTTGCTATCCTTCGTTACTTAAAACAAAATGTAAACAAATAAATCATCTTAGCAACTAAGGCTTAGCAACTGTAGCGAAACAAAATTAATATTCCCAAACAATTGATTTCTTTTTCGATTGATGTACGATTTATGTTCAAAATAAAAACAACTTAAATCGTCGCTTGCTTCGATGCAACTTATATTTACCTATCTTCCATGGAAGCATTTATTTCTGACCTACGATCAAATCTATAATTGGAGAGCGTTTGATATCAATCGTTTCTTCAAGAGTTATCTTCTCTTGGAATGGCTGAAAAATCGTAAATAAAGTTTTCACACAACTTCACTTCTCCACATATATTTTTCGTTTTCCTAAAGGGATAAGAATGGTTTTTCTCCGGATAACACCAATACTAACTAAAATACCCAGTAATTGCTACTGTTTATTCGATTGTTTTCCCGTTAAGAATAAAAAATTTTCACTTGGGGGGAAAAGAAGGAAAAGAGTTACTGATTTGTGAGGCTGGCATTCTGCCATATTGCCCACATCCGCGCCCCACGCCTTTGTATTCTCCTCTTATTCTGTCTCTCCGTCTGTGCTTCACACGGCCCCGCCACCCTTGTTTTTCCTCCTGATCAGGCACAACGCCGCATACCATGACCTCAGTACACGAGCATCAATTGTTGTTACAGCCGAGGTGACTGTCAAGCCAATGGCATTCGGGGAGACTGAGGGAACAGTAAAAATGCCACACGAACGCAGCTTGTGTCCAGCTTTCTGATTCGCTGATCGATGAATCTCTCTCTCTCTCTCTCTCTCTCTCTCTCTCTCTCTCTCTCTCTCTCTCATAGGTTTGTAAGACACATTTTTCACCATCTTTGATAAACAGTCCATTCCAAGATCAAGCATTGAAATCCGTTGACAAACCACTTGGCTACCTGATGATTTATTAAAAAAAAAAAAAAAAAAAAAAATCGAACAATTTTAAAATACGCAGAAAGAGGACAGTGCGCTAAGTCCGTTAAGTCAGCAGCATTTCTGTAGTATGTCTTGCCCACAAGCATTCGTAACACAAAATAAAACAACAAGAAAAACATCAAGAAACATCGAAGAAAAAAAAAAGTAAATTAAGTAAAATGCAGCTGTAACTAAATTGTCAGCATGTAACTTTCATAGTATAAACATTATGTTTAAGGCTGCATAACTCCCAACATTATATTTGAGGCCTCCCCCCCCCCCCCCCCCCCCCCCAGTCCCCCACCACCATTATATTTGAGGATGCATCACTTCCCAACATCATGTTTTTAGGATGGATCATTCCCCGACATTATGTTTGAGGCTAAATCACCCCAACATTATATTTGAGGATGCACACCCCCCCCCCCCCCCCCTCCCAATATTTTTATTTGGGGCTGCACCTCTATCCCCACCCCCCACCCCCCAAAACATTTCATTTGAGCGTAACATTATATTTAACGATGCACACACACACACACACCCAAACATTATATTTGAGGATGTAGCCGAACATTGTATTGAGACTGCATCACCCAAAATTATATGTGAGGATGCATTACTTCCCAACATTATATTTGAGGCTGTATCACCTCTAACATTATATTGAGGATACATCACCCCCAACATTACACTTGAAGATGCATAACCCCCAATATCATATTCAAGACTGCATTATCCCCAACATTATATTCGAGGTGTATCACCGCCAACATTACATTTGAGGCTGTATCACCCCCCAACATTATATTTGAGGCTGTATCACCCCCAACATTATATTTGAGGCTGTATCACCCCCAACATTATATTTGAGGCTGTATCACCCCCACCCCCCACCATTATATTTGAAGCTGCATCCCCACCCCCAACACTATATTTGAGGCTGTATCACCCCCATATTGTATTTGAGGCTGTATCACCCCCAACATTGTATTTGAAGCTGTAACAACCCCCCCCCCCCCCCCACCCCCCCCAATATATTTGAGGCTGTATCACCCCCAACATTATATTTGAGGCTGTATAACCCCCACACATTATATCTGAGGCTGTATCACCCCCCACCCCCCACATTATATTTGAGGCTTTATCACCCCCAACATTATATTTGAGGCTGTATCACCCCCAACATTATATTTGAGGCTGTATCACCCCCAACATTATTTTGAGGCTGCATCACTCCCAACATCAAATTTGAGGCTGTATCACCCTCAACATTACATTTGAGGTTGCATCACTCTCAACATTATATTTGAGGCTGCATCACTCCCAACATCATATTTGAGGCTTATCACCCTCAACATTACATTTGAGGCTGCATCACTCTCAGCATTATATTTGAGGCTGCATCATTTCCAACATTATATTTGAGGCTGTATCACCCTCACATTACATCTGAGGCTGCATCACTCCCAACATTATATTTGAGGCTGTACCCCCCCCCCCCCCCCCCCCCCCCCCCCCTACCTTATATTTGAGGCTGTATTATCCCCCAACATTATATTTGACGCTGTATCCCCCCCCCCCCCCTTTTTTTTTTTTTTTTTATTTGAGGCTGTACTACCCCCCCAACATTATATTTGAGGCTGAATCACCCCAACATAATATTTGAAGTTGTATCACCCCAACATTATAATTGAGGCTGTATTCCCCCCCCCACCCCCCCCCCCCCCCCCCCCCCCCCCTTTTATTTGAGGCTGTATTACCCCCAACATTATATTTGAGGCTGCATCACCCCTAACATTATATTTGAGGCTGTATTACCCCAAACATTATATTTGAGGCTGCATCATCCCCAACATCATATTTTGAGGCTGTAACAACCCCACCTCCAACATTATATTTGAGGCTGTATCACGCCCAACATTATATTTGAGGCTGTATCACCCCACCATTACATTTGAGGCTGCATCACTCCCTACATTATATTTGAGGATCCACCACCCCCAACATTATATTTGAGGATCCACCACCCCAACATTATATTTGAGGATCCCCCCCCCCCCCCCCCCCCCCCCCCACATTTATATTTGAGGATCCACCACCCCCAACATTATATTTGAGGATCCACCACCCCCAACATTATATTTGAGGATCCCACCACCCCCAACATTATATTTGAGGATCCCCCACCACCCACAACATTATATTTGAGGATCCCCACCCCCAACATTATATTTGAGGATCCACCACCCCCAACATTATATTTGAGGTCGGATCACTCCAAACATATTTGAGGATGAATCATCCCCCCCCCCCCCCCACCATGTTTTTAACTCCGCATCACCCCCATGTTATATCTTAGGATACATCACTCACAACCCCAACATGATGTTTTAGGCTGGATCCCCATCCCCCCCCCCCCCCTCCTCCTATCATCATCCTATTTTAGGCTGAATAACAACCTCCCCCCACCCCTAATGTTATATTTGAGACTGGATCAACCCAACGTTTATATTTGACATTGGATCACAACCAGCATTTCGTTTGAAACGGAATCACCACCAACATCACGTTTCAAAA
>JADBJO010017648.1:0-10000 GCA_016801955.1 Conus betulinus | reverse complement strand
CCAAACATGACGGAACGATTCTATCTGTCGCAGGCTACAAGGAGGATCTCTCCCTCCTCAAGTACGGGCAGATGACCATGGAAAACAACCAGCACTTACTACAGGAGGAGGTGGGGATGATCCGGAAGATCCAGCAATCGATCGAGGAGAAGAAGGATCTTCTCCTGCATGGCCAGCGGACCTTGAAAAAACTGCATCAACGGTGTACGAGAAGAACAGGAGGAAGTGGGCAAAGACATCGACATGGTGAAGAGCAGCCAGACGGAGCTGTCGGAAGGCCAGGACACGCTGAAGAACGTCCAGACATCCCTGGTCGCCGGTCAGGCCTCTCTTCATGAGGAAAGTCGACGTTCTTGGCCAAGGTCAGGAAACGATGAAGAGCACGCAGCAGGCGTTGCAGAAGAGGTTGTCTTCCTTGGGAAACACTCAGAAGTCCATGAGCAAGAGGCTCCAGCTTCTTCTGGCTGGACAGACGTCTCATACGGAACAGCTTCAGCAGATTGAAGAGAACCAGAATGCTCTGAAGATCATCAATGGAAGTCTTGAGGAGCATTTTCAGATTCTGGAAGCGGAGACAGACACTATCAAGGGTTTGGTGACGCAGATGAAAAAGGACCAAGATATTCAGAAAGTGGGCCAGGACGCTCTTAGATCTGGTCAAGAAAACATCAAAGCCTGTATAGAACAGGTCCAAAATGTTCAGGAAAACTCGACGAACGATCTGTCAAGTTGATAATCGATGGACAAAATCTGTCCTCTCTGAAATGGATGTGGTCAGAATTCTCAAGAATCTTTGCAGGGCAGCATCGACACAGTCAAGGCGGACCAGAATGAGGCTCAGACCACGCTCAACGAATTGCAAACAGCTTTCAAACTTATTCATGAACACACAGGAGCTCCTGAAAATCAACTCAGAAGATGCCCTGAGGGGCCAAGATAACATATCCCAGCTCGTCCAGGCCGGTCAGGACACCGTTCAGAAAGACCTTGGCATCATTAAGGTCCACGCAACAGAACATTCTGGACCTATCCTGAACAGTCAGGCGGGGATCAGTTCTGAACGAGCTGAACTAAGGTCCAGTCCACCCAAAACGCCACTAACAAACTCGTTCAGGCCAACCAACGACTACACCAAGCTGGAAATGGAAGCCCTGAAGAAGGGACAACAAGAAATTCTTGAAGGTCAAACCTCTATCAGGGCGGACATAGCTTCAGTTAGAGACACTCAGAACACTCTTCAAGCGCGGAGCTTGGCACGCTGAAGAGCACCCAGGAGTCTCTACAAGGGACTTTGGAAACGATTCACAACGACCTCGAAACGGTAGAGACCATGCAGACATCGATGGCAGAGGAGATTGTCGCAGTTCAGGATAACCAAGGGATGTTAAAAACAGGGAACTTCAACTCCTTGAAAGATAGAATTGCCGAGGTAAACGATATTCAGAATGTCATCAAGACGGAGGTGAAAGCCGTTGGCGAGGACAACCAACTGGTGAAAGCCGGGTTGACAGCTTTGCAAACTTTTGAAGGAAGCAGGTGGAAGAGTTGGTGTCACTGAAAGAAGAACTGGGGTCATTCCAACCACTGCAGGAAAGGTTGGCTGCGATGCAGGCGTTGGTAGACAAGGTCGACAGTCTCCAAGACTCACTCGCCTCCATCTCTCAACGTCTGGACACAATGAGCGACTGTTTGTTGGCTCAGTGCGCTGCCGCTGAAAAACGAGCTTGAGAATACAACTGCTCCCAGCTGAATCATCTAATGGAACATCTGCTGGAACTGAGACTCCAGTGGAAACTCTACCGTAACTGAAAATCCCAAAGTAATTCTACCGTAACTGAAAACTCCCAAGGTAATTCTACCGTAAACTGAAACTCCCAAAGGTAATTCTACTGAAAATGAAACGCCTTAAGGTAACTGTGGGCAAGCTGAAACGTTCAATGGGTAAATGACCAAGTCTGAAACTTCATCGTAAATCTCCAAATATCTCACTTGCAAGTAAATATTCATTTTTCAGACTCTCTCATTCAGTGGTAAACTTCTTGTCTGAGTTTACTAGTGAATGTCAGTGTCTTGAATGGTTAATGAGTAAATCTACTAATCATCAATCTTTCATTTGTCGCTAGCAGCTAACACTTGAGTGGTACAGCCAACGAGTCTAAGTGCTCCAGACACAAACGCTAGGGTCGACCAGTCGGTTGTAAATCCTTTTGCCAAACTGAAATCTTTCAGTGACAGATCTGTACGATCTTGACTCCTTGTGTGACTTTCTCGGTTGATAAATCGGCTTATCAAATATTGATCTCTTCATGGGTCGTGTCATCCAAATTTGAGAGGCCTGAACAGGTCATTAAGCTGAGCGCGTTTGGCTCAATATCAAACCTTAACGATCTGAAATTCTCGATGATATATCTACGAAACATAAAATCCTCCCTTTCGCCCCCCCCCCCCCCCCCCCCCCCCCCCCCCCCCCCCCACCCCCCCCCCCCCCCCCCCCCCCCCCCCCCCCCCCCCCCAAATCCTCTCATTACCCCAACCTCACAGTCTCCAAAACAAATCTGCTGAATTTAAAATTGAAATTAAAAATTTAACGGAGCTGAGTCTGATCAAGCACCGCTGACGCCAAAGGATCGTTGAAAGCTGAAAGCTGTCGCTATAGATGAATAGTGGACTGGACAGAATGGATTGGAATCAGACTGATGCAGAAAAAAAATACAAGTACAAAGTAAAAAGCCGAAGCACTCCTCTGTCAAAGAGATTATTTTAGAGTAGGGTGAAACTACTACTACTACTACTACTACTACTACAGTTGCTGCTGCTGTTGCTGCTCACTACAACCGCTGCTACTTCTACGACTGCTTCTACCACTACTACCACTACTACTATCACCACCACCACCACTGTTGCTACCGCTACTGCTACTGGTACCAATAATGATAGTAATGATAACAAATGAATGATCATGATAGGTAAATGATAATAAATCATAGTGGTGGTAAACGCTCTGACACTTTTTGCACCCTAACGAAGCAAAAGCAAATACTGGTAACCTTTCTCCCTCCCCCTTGCCCCCCCCAAGAAGAGTAATAAAAACCCCCCAAAAAAAAATGCGACATGGTTACTTCCCTTACTATGTCCGTTAATTGTGGGCAAGTGTAACAGCCAGACCTATACCATGTAGGAACACTAGCTTTCGCTCGCCTTCAAACATGACTTAGTGTCAATGTACTCTACGAGTGCCAGATAAAAACGTACAAGTTGATACAGTAACTGTTTTAAACGAATCTGATCATGATATTTGCCCGAAAGAAGCTGCTTTTGCAACGGAGGCTATCTTGGCAGGTTTTTTTTTTTTTTTTTTTTTTTTTTTAATAAGGATATCCATTGAAAGTGAATGAGATAACTTTCCTTGGTAGTGTTTTCGTGTAACACAGAAGTTTTCCATGGTAGTGTTTTCGTGTTACAACAGGTGTATTAGTGCATTGTGTAGCGTAAAACACTGTACATTGTGAAGCAGCACATGTCTAGCAAACACAATGTAGACCAGTAAACTGTGCATCACTGCAATATATAACAGCGCGCAGTGTAGCAGTCCACAGCGAAACGGTGATTCGCATAAATGTGCATCATGTGACAGTACACTGCCCATCAACTTGTATTGTATAGCTGGACAACAGTATTAGCAGGGTACTGTGCGGTAGAACGTTATCACGGGGTCACTTCCGGAGTTCATAGTCATGACTCAAGAACGACACGAAAATCAATCTTTTCAAGAAAAGCATTCATGCGCTCGTTCTGCTTGAAACGGATCGCCGTATACAGCCCACAAGAACCACACTCTTTGAGCTTCTTGGATAAGAAGCTCAAGACCACACAACTCTTTTGATTACAGTAATTCAAGGCATGGCGTTTCTTTTAATACACAATACTGTTTTCGGTTATTGTTGTTGGCCATATTTATCTTCGATTATAGTAAGTCATATTGGCATGGCGATTCTTTTAAAATACACAGTACTGTTTTTTGTTTATGTGTTGGCCATACTTTATCTTTGTTATAGTCAGTATTGGCATGGCGATTCTTTTAAATACACAGTACTGTTTTTGGTTATTGTTGTTGACCATACTTTATCTTTGATTATAGTAATTATTGGAGTTTCTGTACCCACTGTATTCCAGGATTAAGGGAATGGTTTTAGAAAGCGAGGGGATTGTAGACAACGAGCCGGGCAGGTGTGTGACGGTACACAGAGCTGGAAAGTCTGCAAGTGTCTGCTAGTCGTTGTCGATGTTCTGGGGGATGTACGTGAATAAAATGTTTCTGACTTGGTGATGGGAACAGGTTTGGACTGGACGTATGGGCCTCCCCTCCACTCCCCCGTGCCTCCCCCCCCCCCCACCCCCCCCCCACCCCCCCCCCCCCCGTCTCCTCTCTGTGTGTGGTGTGTGTGTGTGTGTGTGTGTGTGTGTGTGTGTGTGTGTGGAATGTGTGTGTGTGTGTACGTACGTCTGTTCGGTACATCTCTCTGTCTGTCTTGCTATCCTGTTTGTGTGTGTCTCTCTGTCACTCTCTCTCTCTCTCTCTCTCTCTCTCTCTCTCACACACACACAACACACACACACCACTCTCTATCCTCTCATCTCTCTCTACACCCCTCTCTCTGTGTATGTGGTGTGTGTGTGTGTGTGTGTGTGTGTGTTGTGTGTGTGTGTGTGTGTGTGTGTGTGTACGTCCGTTCGAAACCATCTCTCTGTCTGTCCATCTGTCTGTGTGTGTCTCTCTGTCGCTCTCTCTCTCTCTCTCTCTCTCTCTCTCTCTCTCTTCTCACTCTTTCACACCCACACACACTTCTCTCTCTCACCCCCCCTCTCTCTCTCTACCTGTGTGGTGTGGTGTGTGTGTTGTGTGTGTGTGTGTGTGTGTGTGTGTGTGTGTGTGTGTACGTCGTTCGCACCATCTGTCTATCTGTCTTGTCTGTCTGTCTGCCTGCCTCTCTCTCTTATCTCTCTCTCTCCTCTATCTCTCTCTCTCTTCTCTCTCTCTCATCGAGCAGAACAGACGACCTGAACAGTCTGGTACTGGTTCCGGTACCATGAGTGATGTCAAGGAAATGGCCGTGCTTAATACCGAATCGGACGAACACACCACAACACAGCACAGTGCAGAAGAACACATCAAGCCGATTCGCGATGATGGTGACACGTCGCATGCTCCGGATGAGTGTAACATCAGCGATCCAGAAACCCGCCCGTCAGACATCGACGTCAGTCCAGAACAAGCCATAGACAAAATAGTCGCGGTTTTGTTACGGGAGTGGTTAAGAATTATGTCGCTACTCTGACAGATCGACAGGTGCAGAGACGATAACAAAGATTCTCACAGAAACAAAGCAGTTCGGAAAGTCGTGTTTCATCAAAAACGGATGATGGTGGGTGTGCTGCTGTGTGAATCAGATGATGTCGTTCTGGAATATTCCTGCGATCCGTGCTAAGAGGACGATTGTTTATTCTGGTTCGTTAGGCAGGAAAAAATACACATGTCATCGGAGGCCAGCCTTCGGAAAGGAGAGACGTACCAGCAAAGCAGAACAGTGCAGGGACCCAAGCACGTGCTCTACGGCGGCTGCACGCTCTCTCACAGATTGATCCAGTTCTACCTGGGGTGACCGCCATCTACAGAACTGACAGTGGATGCATACAGTGCCATTTTCTCGTTCGCGATTTTGTCATGTAAAGTGAAAGAAAGAGACAGTGCATTGCTGTGGTTTCCATGTCAATGAAAAATCGAAATCGAGTCATGTTTTGTCTGTGTACACCGCGCCGATTTGCTAAATGTGATGTACAGCTTAAAAGCATCCAACTTCGGTTCTTCTCTCTCTCTCTCTCTCTCTCTCTCTCTCTCTCTCTCTCTCTCTCTCTCTCTTCCATCACATTACCTGCCTTGAACTTGAACCTAATCCTTTTACCCTATTGGGGTAGGGGGCTAAAAAGTAAACAAATCCGGGCAGCAGCAGCATAAAGCTTTCTTTGTGTGTGTATGTCATAAACATAAAGTTTCGTAGTGAAAATGCACTTTAACATTTCTTGTATATGTCAAATATATACAAAGTACCGATTCAAAAATTATCATTTTTAATACAAAAAAACTGGGGGGAATTAAGCAACTGTACTGTTTCTAAGATTTTTTTTTAAAATATCATTTTCAACCAGAACTTTTTTTTTGTACCTCAGACATCAGTTTACAGAAGTAATATACAGACTTATTATTGCAATAATAAGTAGGTAAAAATACAGTTTTCGTAATATTTCATTCTTGGGGCACTCAATCATGAAATGATATATCATCACCACCGATGTTCATAGTACAATCTTTCCATAACCGTTCGCTTCTTTCGGTTCCATATTTTCTTCCTGTCTCTCAATAGAAAGTTTGTGGTTACAGCATCTAAACTTGACAAATTGGACTATTATATATACGTCAATAAGATATCTACAGTACAACACAATGCCATGCAGCACAGTCCAGTACAATTTAATGCAGCAAAATACAATACAATGCAATACAGGCACACAACGTGGAGGGACGCAACACACTGCAGCACTGCACAGTACAATTCAATGTAACACAGAACAGTTACAACAGAATTCAAAGCAGCTCAGTACTATACGATACATTTCAAAATCTCACAGTCACAGTACAGAACAACACAATAATTTCAAAAGGCACAGTACAGTACTATACAATACATTTACAAAACAAACAGGACAGAACAACAGAATTCAATGCAGCTCAGTACAATACAATACAAGTCAGAACAACAGAATTCAAAGCAGCAAAGCGAGTACAGTACAATACATTTCAAAGCAATCACAGTACAGAACAACAGAATTCAAAGCAGATTAGTACAGTACAAATACATTTCAAAGCAACACAGTACAGAACAACAGAATTCAATGCAGCTCAGTACAGTACAATACATTTTCAAAGCAACACAGTACAGAACAACAGAATTCAATGCAGCTCAGTACAATACAATACATTTCAAAGCAACACAGTACAGTACAACAGAATTCAATGCAGCTCAGTACAATACAATACATTTCAAAGCAACACAGTTCAGAACAACAGAATTCAATGCAGCACAGTCAGTTACAATACATTTCAAAGCAACACAGTACAGAACACAGAATTCAATGCAGCTCAGTACTATACAATACATTTCAAAAACTCACAGTACTGAACAACAGAATTCGATGCAGCTCAGCTCAATACAATACATTTCAAAGCAACACAGTACAGTACAACAGAATTCAACGCAGCTCAGTACAGTAAAATACATTTCAAAGCAACACAGTACAGTACAATATAATGTATTACAGCACAAGTAAATCACAACCAGGTCAGTACAACATATACAGTACAATCAATACAGCTCAGTATAGTACAACATTTATAAGCAGCACAGTACAGTACAACAAGTAAATTACAACCAGGTCAGTACAGCCCAATACAGTACAATTCAATGTAGCACAGAATAGTACAACAGAATTCAACGAAGCCCAGTACAGCGCAATACATTTCAAAGCAACACAGTACAGAAGCCACATAACGTATAGCAGCACAGAACAGTACAACAAAGTTCAACACAGCACAGTACAGCACAGTACAATACATTTCAATGCAACACAACACAGTTCAACATAATTCAAGCAGCACAATGAATTTTAACAAGGTCAGAACAGGACAGAATGGTACAGCGAAGTTCAAACGCAGCAAAGCACAGCACAGCACAGTAGTACAGTACAACACATTTCGCTGCAACACACAGTACAATGCTACACAGCACAATATTTCACGCAGAACAAGAAACACCTCCGAAGGTGCTGTGGAGGGACCCAGAGAAGCACTGTCTTCACCCGCCTTTTGAGCAGTCCTGTACCACCTTAGGAGGCCCTGCGCTGTGTGACGACGATGGGTACGCAGGACGCTCCAGTGAGATATCAAAAAGGGACATAAAGTGCTCCTGAACAGAGGTAAATCCGACTACAGGATGCAACTCAGTAACAGCCTTAAAAATAGTATCCCCAGGGTGTACCAGCCTGTATTTCATGACTGCAGAGCCCCACCGGCAAAAGACACATTTCACTGCAACACAGTACAGTGCTACACAATTCAACGCAGCACAAGAAATTACAACATTGCAACACAGTACAGTAAGATTCAGTGCAGCACAGAACAGTATGACAAAGTTAAACGCAGCACAGACAGCACAGTACAACACATTTCAATGCAACACAGCACAGTACAACATAATATAATGCAGCACAATGAATCATAACAAGGTCAGAACAGCACAGAACAGTTCTACAAAGTTTCATGCAACACAGTACAGTACAATTCATTTCAATGCAACACAATACAGCGGAACATAATTCAATGCAGCACAATGAATCATAACAAGGTCAGAACAGCACAGAACAGTGCTACAAAAAGTTTCATGCAACACAGTACAGTACAATTCATTTTCAATGCAACACACAATACAGCGGAACATAATTCAATGCAGCACAATGAATTATAACACGGTCAGAACAGCACAGAACAGTTCTCAAAGGTTCATGCAACACAGTACAGTACAATTCATTTCAATGCAACACAATACAGCAGAAAAATATTCTGTGCCAGCACAATGAATTATAACACGGTCAGAACAGCACAGAACAGTTCTACAAAGTTTCATGCAACACAGTCACAGTACAATTCATTTCAATGCAACACAATACAGCGGAACATAATTCAGTGCAGCACAATGAATTATAACACGGTCAGAGCAGCACAGAACGGTACAGCAAATTTCAACGCAGCAGAGGTACAGTACAATACGTTTCGATGCACACACAGTACAGTACTACACCATTCAATGCAGGCACAATAAATTACAAGATGTGTCAGTGGAACACAGTACAGTACGATTCAGTGCAGCACAGAACAGTACAACAACGTCAGCGCTGCACAGCACAGTACAATACATTTCAATGCAACACAGTACAGTACAGCATAATTCAAGCAGGACAATGAAATTACAAACATGGTGCAGAGCAGCACAGTACAGTTGTAACATAGTGCAACGCAGCCACGGTACAGTGTGTGACATAGTGCAACGCAGCACAGTACAGTGTAACAATAGTGCAACGCAGCACAATACAGTGTAACATAGTGCAACGCCGCAAAATCAGTGTAACATAGTGCAATCGCAGCACAGTACAGTGTAACATCGTGCAACGCAGCACAATACAGTTGTAGTTAACATGGTGCAGTGCAGCACAGTACAGTGTAACATGGTGCAACGCAGCACAGTACAATGTACCATGGTGCAGTGCAGCACAGTACTGTGTAACACGGGTGTAAAGCAGCACAGTACAGTGTAAATAGTGCAAACGCAGCACAGTACAGTGTAACATAGTGCAACGCTCAGCACAGTTCAGTGTAACATAGTGCAACGCAGCACCAGTACAGTGTGACATAGTGCAACGCCAGCGCAGTACAGTGTAACATAGTACAAACGCCGCGCAGTACAGTGTAACATAGTACAACGCAGGCACGGTACACTGTGACCATAGTGCAACGCAGCAACAGTACAGGTGTAACATCGTGCAACGCAGCACAGTACAGGTGTAACATGGTGCAACGCAGCGCAGAGTACAGTGTAACATAGTACAACGCAGCGCAGTACAGTGTAAACATAGTACAACGCAGCACAGTACAGTGGTGACATAGTGCAAAACGCAGCACAGTACAGTGGACATAGTGCAACGCAGAACAGTTCAGTTCTAACATGGTGCAACGCAGCACACAGTACAGTGTAACCATAGTGCAACGCAGAAACATGCAGTCCTTGCGTCAATGCATCATGGGAAACGCATAGTTTTCTTGCCGGAAGGTTGTATAGATACTTTCGTTTTTCTCTAAAGATGATTACATTGAGTCTCGCGCTATAGACTCTTT
>JADBJO010017647.1:27500-37100 GCA_016801955.1 Conus betulinus | reverse complement strand
CGCCGATTGCCGTCCTCACACAGAAAATAGAACGGAAATGACTTCACAGGCGCATCACACCATGAAGAGCAGGCGAATCCACACGGGGTCTTCAACGTCGTGTCTAGCCCAGCAACGGCTGTCGAATCGTCACAGGCTAAAAACGTGGAAGGTCCAGTGCTGGTCAGGGCACTGGATGGCGGACAAAGGCTGGCCGCGGGACTTGAGTAACTCTGTGGTGTTTCCGAGGTCGGGAGGGCGATGGGCGGAGGCTGTGAGGCAGAGGCCCCGGTGTGTCCAGACGGGTGTGTTGGGGAGATGGCAGTTCCACATGAAGTGCACGGAGTAACGCTCGCTGCAGTTCATCATGACGACGTACTCCCTCCATCAATGCCGACGTCGCGCCACACACTGGGCGGTGCTGATCTGTGTTTTCCAGAAACCAGAAGACAGTGGCTGTGCGTGCGTGCGTGCGTGTGTGTGTGTGTGTGTGTGTGTGTGCGTGTGTGTGTGTGTGTTGTTTGTGTGTGTGTGTGTGTTGTGTGTGTGTGTGAGAGAGAGAGAGAGAGAGAGAGGAGAGAGAGAGAATCCCGATTGTGTGAATTTTTTTTTTCTCTCAACGTAACTGGATATGCATATCCCCGCAAATCAGTGATACTTTTTATATGTGCATGATTCTTATACATATAGATATTTCGTCACTGCGGTTATCCATCATCATTGTTCACGTTACTCATTTGAGACTTTTCGTTTACCTCTGGCACTTTCAGTTGGTAGGTTTTTTTTTTTTTCTTTCATCGTATTCAGAAAGTGGTGCAAACCTTCAAGTGTTATTGCATCACACGTGTAACATTAGTCTTAATGATCTCTCCGTTTGTGCCCATGTGTTTTATTTTCATATATATATATATATATATATATATATATATATATATATATATATATATATATCGAAGACGTTAGTATTGTAGCTATTCTCCTAGCTGAAGCAAAGGAACACACACGCACACACCAGACACACACACATACACACAGAAAACACACACACACACACACACACACACCCACACACACACACACACACACACACACACACACACCACACATTGGAAATGAGCAGGAGTAGAGTATGCCACGGTCCCCATGGTCATGCTGTAAGGTGTAGCGGTACCTGTATGGCAGACAAAGTCAGTGACATAAAAATTGATACCGCCACATACCGTGCCCTCTCATAACCAGTGCACTAGAAATGGTCAAGTTAAGGACACTCATAAACCCTTTCATTGCTACGTGGATCACCCACGTGATCACGGCTCATTTGTCTGTCTGTCTGTCTGTCTGTCTGTCTCTCTGTATGTTCTCACGCGCATGTGTGTGTGTGTGTGTGTGTTGTGTGTGTGTGTGTGTGTGTGTGTGTGTGTGTGTGAGAGAGAGAGAGAGAGAGAGAGACAAGACAAGACAAGACAAGACAAGACAAAGTTTATTTTGAACTAGGCCTTCTGCCCATGTCAAGGGGGGGGGGGGGGGGGGGGGGGGGAGGGGGGGTAACAAAGGGAAATCATATCATAATATCGTACATAAGATGAATAAAGTTTAAATCGATACGGTCTTTAACTGTAATTCTGATTCTTCAGAATTAGGGCAAAAAGGACAGCTAGTATTTTCTTTCCTTTTAGAATATCTATAAAGGTGGGGTTTCAACTGTGAGACACCGAGTCTGACTCTTGACAAATGTTTTCTGAGAGCAGGGTTTTTAACAGTGAATAGATATGTTGGGACATCACATAATTGCCTGAACGATGAATAGAATCTGAATCTTTCTTTTGCCATAATTTTAGAATCGATATCCTGTAAATGGCAATCAAATAGTCTTTGCTTAAAGATGGACACAAAATATTTAACATTTTCAACTCCTTGGTTCTCCCAAACGAAACCAAAAGCCCGTATCTAAACAAAGTAAAGCATACGTTGGCTACCCAGTTCTTCTTACCGTTGCAAAACAGAGCATAGAGCATTTTGTAAGATTTCTTTGGAATACGGGCTTTCGTCCCATACGGTTAGTTTTTTAACCAATACTTTATACATTTTATAGATGTCTGAATATAAAGTGGGTATCTACCAGATTCACAGTACACAAGTGCACTTGGTGTTTTCATACTCACATTCAACAGACGTTTAATGGCTAGTAGATGAACTCTTTCAATAACTGTATGATCTGCTGTCAGACCCACACCTCAGACCCATATGTTAAGATTGGCTGAATTTGGCAATCAAAAAATTTTAAAGAAAAGTTTGGGATTATTTTCTCCAAGTGACCATAGAAATTTCAAAACACTAAAAACACACCTCTTTGCTTTCAGAGCCATATCCTCCAGTGAGTATGAAAACGTTAAGCCCGTAGATACCATTACTCCGAGGTATTTATATTCATTTACAACTTCTAGTTGGACACACCTTTATAGAACCATTTTTCTCGACAAGCGATATGGCCCCCTTTTCTAAATATGACTATTTTAGATTTTTCTTCATTAACAGTTAGTTGGAGTCTGTCAACAGTGCTACTTAATACGTTCAGCTGGTGCTGAAGACCCACTATGGTGTGGGAAAGAAGAACGACATCATCAGCAAATAATGATTAGAATCTGTAACAAGTCAGGTGATAAGCTTATTCCGTGTTTACCCATGTGTCACAATGTCATTAGCAAGTTCATTAATGAACAGAGAAAAAAAAAAATAGGGCTGCAGTTGTCCCCCTGTTTTAACCCACGGGGGCACATAAAAGCTTCAGTAAGATCATTATTTGCTCGGACTCTAGCTTTCACCACTTGATATATACTCCTAATAGCTCGATATATTTTGCCATGAATACCACTTTTACGAAGAATTAACCCACAAATGATTTCGATTTACTAAGTCAAAGGCTTTTTTAAAAAATCAATAAACGCAGCATAAAGTTTCTTTCCAGAAGACAACTGTTTTTGCACTAGACTTATTAAAGTAAATATCTGATCAACTGTACTATAGCTCTTCTGAATCCGCCTTGTGATTCGTTTAATATATTATTTTCTTCCACCCCATTGTGTCAAGCGTTTATTGATGATATAAGTATACAGTTTGCCGCAAATGTTTAGCAATGAAATACCTCTATAGTTGTCAGGCGAATTAATATCGCCTTTTTTGTGTATCGGGTGTATAACTGATTCGGACCAGACAAGTGGAAAAGTCCCAGAATCATACAATTTGTTGAAAAATTTGGTGATGAATGAAATAATTAAAGGAGGAGCGTATTTATAAAACTCGCCACTAATCCATCTGGTCCGGCCGCTTTTCCATTCTTTAAAGCTCTGACTGCGTCTTTAACCTCTGATACTGTTATTTCTGAATTTAATGTGGTGTTCTCTATAATTCTAATATAGCAAAAACCACTGGCTCTCGAAATACACATCTTCCTGAATGTTATCTCTCTGTAATATTTCATCTTGGATAGAATTATCGTTGAAAACCTTATAGAAGTGATCATACCATTCGTCTATTGTGATAGAAGTGACTGGATTTTTAGTGAAAACTCTTGATTTTATAGTTCTCCAAAATGTCTTGGGATCGTTTATATTTGCATCTAGTGAATCTAGAGTGCGCGTTTTATCTTCGGCTTTTTTCTCATTTAAAAGCCGTTTATAATCCCTTCGCTTATCAACGTATATGTGTCTGAGTTCTGCTCGTTTTTCATTACTACAGTTTGTAAAGTTTCTCTCAGAGCGCGTTGTAACTCTGATTTCATTTCCGTGCATTCGGTATCAAACCAAGGACTGCTTTGTGTTTTTCTTAATACTATTTGTTTTCTCATGCACTGCCCAGCAAGAGCCAGGCCTTCATAGAATTTCCTCAACGCTGAGTCTACATCATTTATCGATTAGTTCTGTAGCCTGATTAAAAATGTCTGTAAATATATGTGTCGTAAATGCTTGATGATATTCATTAATCTTTTCCGGGTTCCAAACAAACTTTTCTATCATAATCTTCACTGGTTTCTTAAGGACATTAGCTAAAGACGTTGCAGTACTGAATATAAGTTCTACAGGTAAATGTTTACATTCAACAGTATGTAGAACTCGCAAGTTTAAGGTGTATTCAGAAATACATCTAGACATGATAAAATAATCAATAACACTTGATCCATTATGTGCAATATATGTAAATTCACCATTCTTATCTCCTGGTAGAAGACCATTCAATATCACTAATGAAAATTGTTCACATAATTTAAGCAAGTATCGGCCAAAATCATTTGTTGTGTTATCTTTAGATTTTCTCCTGAATGTTCCTCCAGTTCTGAACTGTCATCCTTCCATATAACGGTGTCTGGGAGGGAGAACTCTTTGGCGTTAGCGTTGCCAGTTCTTGCATTAAAATCACCCATCACGACGAAAGGAAGATCTCCATACTTTTCATAAATATCAATCATACAATGTTCCAGCAAATAAATTCCGTTATCAATTTCTGTTTCATTATAATAAGGGCTATTATACGGAGGAATGTACATGCTTATGAGAATACAATCAACACGTAAGCCTGTTAGTTCTTTTGAAAGTTTCAGAACAACACAGTTATCATATTCAATTGGGATATGTTTCAACAAAATTAGAAAATACTTTTTTGACCATCAGTGCTACCCGCCAGACAAGCGAGACGCTACACGATCTGACAGATTTACACCAGGAGACACAAAACATCAAAAAGAGAAGAAAGAGGTGAGCTGGAAAATCAGTGGCAAAAGTTTCTGCAAGAAAAACAACATCATAATTAGACAAAAGTGATTTAATGTCAGGGTTGTACACAGTCCGTAAGCCTTCGATATTATACGTTAGCAGGGATATATTCCGCTTATTTACATTTTTAACACTGCTGGAACGCATGCTAGCACCAGTACTGATGACACAGGCAGGGCCGAGTCCCTAGGTATTCAGCAATTGTTCATTTACGTCAGGCCTGGATGAGCCAGTCCCAATACGGGGGAAACACACTCTGTGACGTGCTGTTGCCTGCATTTAGCTTTGCTGCGTGTCAGTCTGATATGGGATTTGGGGGTTTTCTGTAGTCATGGAGTATTTCTGTTCATTTGGCCGAAAGGTTACATGGTGTGCTGGGCTACTGCCTACTTGCTCTTCAGATTCCGCTACAATGTTCACAGGGGACTGGCTTTCCATCATATCAGCATCAGTCCAGGGATCATTCAGCTGTTTAACCAGAGTCTGGCTGCTGGTTGCCGTGGTTTCTGGAAGGGTCGAGGTGTCCGGTGATGAAGATGGGAGAGATGGGACACCGAGTTTGCACCAGGATCGCCAGACATTGCCTGTCCGGTATGGGGAGGGGCGCTGCTGTGTGGTACACCACGCACAGCTGGTTCTGACTTGTGAGCTGGAGGTCTGCATCAGGAACACTAGAGGTTGTCTGTCCGGTGTGGGAAAGGGGTGCTGCTGCATGGTACACCATGTAATGTTGGTTCAGGTTTGTCTTCTGGCGATGACCTGTGTTTGTTGGACACAGCCATGGAATCAGAAACTGACCTGTGTAATGTCCATGAATCCTGTATAGGTTCCAGCAGAGATTTGGGTGCTGTGGGTGAACTTGCAGCACCACTCCCAGCATAGGAGCTAGGAGGTTGACTTGCCTGCATGCGTTCCGGTGAAGACAAGAGTCGCGCGCCCCACTGATTGATGGCTAGTCTGTTTCTGGCACGAGAAGTGCGCTGAGGTCTTGAAGGGTTGGATGGCAGTGCTGCAGCTGATGTTTTGGCTCTCTCTCCCGAGACTGTAGATTCCTTCAGCGTCGTTGGTGGTGCGCTGAGCGTGGAGTACGGCGCTGCTGAGTAACTCTTCCATGATGTGAGTCATCTATCCAGTCTGAGGTCTGGAGACAGTTCTTCATGTCCTCTGCGCGACGATCTGGAAGTGGTGGGAAGGTAGTCATGTCGGCAGTCCAAGGGAGGTCGTCGGTGGAGTTCTGTGGGTAAGGGATGTCTGCGAAGGTAAGATGTTTATCAACGTCACATTGTACCTCGTCATTTGAACCACATCGTGCTGATTGACTGGTTCATGCATTTCACGAGAATGGTCTGAGTGACTTGACTTGCTGTGCATCTGTGGAGCAGCGGTGCCATAGCTTGGTGCGCCAGAGTGACTTTCAATGTCTCTTCTACGGGAGTCATGTCGTTTATCTTGCTGTAAAAACAGGCGGCCTCTCCAGAAGTAGGCATGTCTGCCGGCATTTCTCTCTTCTCTGACGATCTGGTTCTGGCGATTTGTCAGATCTGCAGCCACACGTATTCCCAGGGCATCGGCCATCTCCTTCCTGCACTCCTGACTTCCCAGAATGGACATTTTATCCTGCCAGTGGGAAAAGCAGGCAATGATGGACGAGGGTACCGTTTGTCGCTGTTTTTGCTTTGCCCAACACGGTGCGCTCGCTCCACATCGTCGATTGTCCACTGTGTTTGGAGGAGAAAAAACGATTCATCAGCTGCACTACTTTACGAGTGCACTGGAGGCTGGTCTCATTTGGGCCTTCAAAGACGTTAAAAAATCTCAGGTTGTTACGGCGAGAAAAAGACTCGACTCTGTCTCTACTTGATTGTCCATTTTTTGCGACACCTCTAGAAACAAGTCCTTCCATAGGAATAGGTTTTCGCACTGTTGTTCAAGAATTTGGCACTTGTTGCTGAGGTGATCAATTTTCCGTTTCAGATGTTCGTTATCTTTCTGGAGAAGTTCCCACCAACCCTGAAGTTTTCCGTGATATACCGGTCTCATCATGTTGATAGCCTGCCATACAAAATAGTCGGTGATTTGGGGTTTCCATCTGGTCCAGGATTTGGTTCAGGAAAGTTCCCTGGATAAACAGGTTTATGACCATAGCTTGGGCTGTAGTTTGAATACACATCTCGTGATGGTTCTTGTATATTTTGCTGTGTCGGTCCGGGGTTTGATTCGATGTCCCCACAGGACATAAGAAGCCAGCTAATGAAAACCGCAGAGGATGTCAAAAGGAATAGCTGCAGTAGTAAACATTTCGTGTAGACGATCAACACGAATCGTTGTTTACGTTTCGACGTCCATTTTGTGTGGCTGTTTGAAACCGTATCGCCACCGACCACATGAGGAAAAGATCATTGAGTTTTGCCCTGTTGACATTCACAGAACACACGAAACTGCTGTCAGTGTATAGGGTGACACACGTTCCCACAGCCGCCTGCTCGCCTGCTTTTTCACTGAGCGTGAATGCTGTCAGAAGAACAGTTGCAATGAACACAGTCGTGGGCCATCTCAGAGGCCAAGCGAGTCTTATTTCATTCGCCTGTGTCCAAGGTCTGCCTTTTTCAGAGACAGAAAGCAGGGCCAGAGAAAGACTGAGCGTGTTTGCTGCAGCCCACACAAAGAACACTCACAATATATTTTCTCTTAAGTCCACATCAACATTTTTCCAACAGTCAAATTAATGTTAGAAGCAATTCCTTCTCTCTCTCTCTCTCTCTCTCTCTCTCTCTCTCTCTCTCTCTCTCTCTCTCTCTCTCTCTCTCTCTCTCTCTCTCTCTCTCCTCTCTCCTCTCTCTCTTACAAATTATACAACTGATGCACAGGAGAACTTCTGCTGTTGTTTTTTCTGGTGTTCTTCACCACACTTTCGCCGAACGAAAAGCTAAGTCTCTTTGCCAGAATTCACGTGCATGTGGCACTAGAGTCGAGTTTCCTCTTTCGCCTCCAACAAGTTTCTTTTCTTTCTTTTTTTGTTTTTATATTATAAAAGCATTTGCATAACAGGAGGGGTTGTGTCGGTAATGTAGCACCATTGACCCAGCTAAGCCTTGATAATTCCTGCATTTTGTGGATTGTTATTGTTATTTTTCACTTCTGTTCAGTATGCATTGCTAGCGTGTGTCTCTTTGGGAATTCTAATTTCATATGAATTGCCAGCTTATCTGTTTGGAATATTGTATTTCATCAACCCAATGAAAATATAATACTCTAATAATCAGTCTATTTGCCCGTTATGAGAATGTTTGTGTGCACATCATGTGCGTGTGCGTTTGTGTGTGTGTGTGTGTGTGTGTGTGTGTGTGTGTGTGTGTGTGTATGTGTGTGTGTGTGTGTGTGTAGTGTGTGTGTGTGTGTGTGTGTGTGCACGCGCGCGCGCGCGCGCGCGCGCGCACGTGTGTGTGTGTGTGTGTGTGTGTATGAGTGTGAGTGTGTGTGTGTGTGTGTGTGTGTGTGTGTGTGGTGTGTGTGTGTGTGTGTGTGTGTGTGTGTGTAAGTGTGTGTGATGGAGAGAGAGCATGTGTGCTGTATTGTGTTTGCGTGTGCGCGCGCGCGTGTGTATGTGTGTGTGTGTGTGTGTGTGTGTGTGTGTGTGTGTGTGTTGTGTGTGTGTGTGTGTGTGCGTGTGTGTGTGTGTGTGTATGTGTGTGTGCATGTGTGTGTGTGTGTGTGTGTGTGTGTGTGTGTGTGTGTCTGTGAGAGAGAGAGAGACAGACAGAGAGAGAGACAGAGAGAGACAGACAGACAGAGAGAGACAGACAGAGAGAAGAGACAGAGAGAGAGAGAGAGAGAGAGAGAGAGAGAGAGAGAGAGAGAGAGAGAGAGAGAGAGAGAGAGAGAGCACGGTTCCGTTCAAATACAGCCATTATTTGAAATTGGTCAATAATATTAAAGGCAGAAATGTCCAGTAGGCCTTCTGCATATTGCTTAATGTTTAGTACATGTCTACGTTAATAGATGGATTTTCATTCCTACGGTCGAGTTATTCTTCACCTTAATGTCCTATGTCCAAATTGCACGAGTAAATGCAAAGGGGGAAAAGGAATATCCTTGTCTTGTCCCACAAATAACATAACTAAGTATCCAAATAATCAATTCAACCATGAATGATATAAGTTTGAGAAGAGTTAATCTGAAAAGGTACTAATTACTGAAAATGAGATCGAAATCAAAACTTATCCTATGCTTTCAAAATGCACGCGTTTAGAAATCAAATGCCTAAAAATAATCAAGGGCTAGCATGTTTTACTAAATCTTTCTTTATATACATGCAAACATACAGACAGACAGACAAACAGACATACATACATACATCATACCTCTTAATTTAGCCTATTCTGCGGGAGTATATAGCATCGTAACGACGACAATGATGATCAGGGTGACGACTTCAGTAATGATAAACAATGATCATGACGATGATGGCGACGATGAGGATGGGGATGATAACGACGACAATGACGACGACGATGATGATGATAATTGGATAATGCTGCTGCTACTGCTGCTGCTGCTGCTGCTGCTACTGCTGCTGCTGCTGCTGCTGCTGCTGCCGATGATAATGATGATAATAGTGTTTCATATACTGTAATGTGCATACTGACGACGATGACGACGACGACGACAACAACGATGATGATGATGATGATGATGATGATGATGATGATGATGATGATGATGATGATGATGATGATGATATTGTTTCATTATACTCTAAGGTTCATACTGAGCGCAAGATCATTTGTAAGAACCGAACTGAAAAGAGTATAAGCGAGAGAACAATATGTTGCAGGCCAAAATCAGACTGAACAAA
>JADBJO010017646.1:0-37104 GCA_016801955.1 Conus betulinus | reverse complement strand
GACTTGGAACCATTGAGAAAGAGGGCTTGCTATTCAAAAATCAAGTTTTTGTCAAATTAGTGGTTACCAAAGATTATCAATGAAATATGGGGGGTTGAATGGCCAGAGTGTTTATCTGCCTGCGGTGCTGACAGTAGTCAGTACAAACCCACACCAGGAGTTTGAATTTTTATGGCTTTGAAAACCCTCACTGTCCCACACACAGTACCTGATTCACATCAGGGAGGCTTAAAGCAGTGGAAGGAAGAGGACTGGGTGTTGCCATACTGTCATTATGGACACAGTGAGCCACTAACAGTTCACTGCCCCTGTCACGTGTTTGACCTTGAGACTTAACCCTTAACCTTTAAAACCATATTAATGAAATGGAAGAGGGACGCTACACATTGTGTGATTAAAAACGATTTGTGTTAAAAGGGTAGCAAGGGATGTTATCAAAAGAAAGCAAAAAATGGTATGTTTTTCAGTTGGTTTAATGCTTCTCAAACTGTTGTTGTTGTTCTTGATTTCTAATTTTATTACCTTTGACACTGGTCAGAAATGTGATACATGATCCATGTTGTGAATGATAAATTGAACTGTTTTTGTTTGTGTGCAATTGATTGAATGACCTTCCAAAATGTGGATGGAGAACGGAGAAGTAGTTGTTCATGGTCTCATTATATATATATATATATATATATATATATAAATAGGCTATATATATATATATCTATCTATCTATATATATACATTATAGCATATGGTACTTGTTTTCCCCCCCCACTACTTATTTGTTCAGCATTTTATATATATATATATATATATATAATACTAGTTGCTTTATTGTTTGATTGATGATGTTTTTTAACATGCCACAAAAGTTTTCACACCTGTAAGTGAACTGAAGTAGGCTGTAGTTAAGCTAGATCTCATGTTTGCAGTGAAGGGAAAAGAATGTGTAAGCCAAGGAGAGCGTTGACTGCCCACATATTCCATTGGGCGTAACGGCAGCAGGCTGCAAAAAGCATCAGCCAGCAGTGACTTCCCAGTGTTACTGTGTGAGAGACCAGGAATAACCAAAGCTGCCTGTTTGAAGTCGTACACATCAAGGTTGTGAGCGTTTTATAGCCGGTCGACGAGTCCTTCAGTTAAGTTATTGTTAAGTCCGCCTGTGGGACAACCAATGTCTCACTGTCCTGGGTGTGGGAGAGCCTTTGAAAGGGAATGGTATAATGTATACAGGGTTGCATGCCTGGACCAGAATAAGCCTGCCTTGTGATGTCCGAGAACTAGGAGGAAGGTCTCCATCTTTCAGTGTATGTACCGACTAGAGCTGTTTGACCCTCGGTTTACTGCCCTTCTTCTTCGATGATGGAGATGGCGAGGACCTGTCACATGCATGCATTTTCAAATGCCATGGGTTAGACAGTCGTTTTCCCTTCAGTGACAGGACATACTGGATGCTGTGTGTCACCTTCATCCGTTGAACATTGACTTGGATTAAAAAGAAAAAAACAAGAACTATTTTTCAACGTACGTAACAGTAGGTTGCAGAGTGGCCGCGACAGACACTTGGTGAGGCAGGGACCTCCACAGTCTTCTGCCATCAGTCATGGGCCACAGGGCAGAGGTATTTTGGCCATGCTGGTCTTCAAAGTTATTCATCTAGGCCTCCTTTCGTCATATCATGGGATCTGAAATCAAGAATTCCGGGATCTTTAACAGCCAGCCAGACTGACTGACAGACAGAGAGATTCTGTATGTGTGCACAGAGAAGCGTTACAAGACATTGGCAAGTCAGCATGCATCCCGACTTTTGAAGACTGGGACTGAGACAGCCTCAAAGCCTCAACCCCCCGTAGACTCAGCTGAAATCTGAAGGGCAGCAGACCCTGGCAAAAGAAGTTTCTGTTACTGATCTCCAAGCTCTTCTAAGCCGCCGCTTCCCTGTCATGATGGAGGCTATTCCAGCCGTGATGGTTGGGGTTCCTGGGAGGATAGTCTTGGCGAGTCGTTTTGATCTCGCTGTACGGCCATACCCCTTCAGCTTTCAGAAGCTCACTGGGTCAGCAAGCCCTTCATGGTGATTCACACACTTCCTGACCATTTATGGACATCATTTGCATTTTGTTTATCGGGAAGGATGCCAAGAACTTTTGTGAAGGATTCTCATGTCTTCTGTTGGATCTCTGTTCTGTTCAGCACAGTCGACTAAAGTTCATGCTTTGCATGCATATAGGAAGGGTGTTGGTTAGCGTAAGTGCGTACAAAAGCTTCAGCTGAAAGCGGAGAGCTAATGTTGCAACTCATAAAGGTGAAAACTATGGCGCCCATCAGAATGAAAGGTTTGAAAGTCCCTGTGATACTTCCCATGTCATTCACCCTCTAGCTTCGTAGGTATTGTCCGCTGTTGCGTGGGCACACCACCTTTCCACATATCATTGTTGACCCGTTGGTGGCTTGGGCACAATAATCCAGATGTGATGATTTTCCCCCTTTGGCTCTCCGTTATCTTGCATGCTTGGTCTTTGCTAGATACGTGAATGAAGACCAGACTGCTGACGATGTGTGCCATTGTCGTTTGCTTACTGTCGCAGTGTTGTCATAGGTGTTGGATTTATCTTTTTTAGAAAAGGAAAAGAAATGCGAGTTGAGGATGTCTGTTGATGCTTTGTCATTGAGATTAAGCTTGCTTATATATGTTGTATAATCTTCCCTTGATGACAAATTTTGTGCATGAAGTTGGGGGCGCTTTCTTCCTCTACCCTCCACCTACCCATCCATCCATCCATCCATCATCCAGAGAGAGAGAGAGAGAGATGGTGGCCATTCATTTTCTTCCCTGTGTCAAATATTGCTGTCCCTGCTACTGACAAGCGGGGACATATCTTATCCTAGGACAGTGCAACCCAATTTTTACTGGCAACATGTATTTCTTTTGGTGTGAAAGTGGATGATTTTTTTTTTTCCCTTATGAGTTTGGTGGACGCGAGACCTTGGTTCCTGGTCTCACCCCAAAGGGCAACACGCTGAAAACCAGAGGTCAAAGTCCTGCTGGAGGGATATATCCCCCTACCCTGAAACTGACCAGCGCAGGGTTTGAACCTGATATCTGGAGATCACAGGTTTCATGGACAGATGCACTATCCACCAGGCCAGCCATCTTCCCCCCCTTTTTTTTTTCTCTTTTTAAATCGTTGTCATGGTGTATATATCCGGCTGACCAGTGCCAACACCACATCTGCACTAAGGGCAGAGTCTCCCCAGGTGAGAGGCCATATGGCGGCTAGACGTTGGTGACAACTCCCCAGTAAGAGTGTTGGGCCGCCATGGGCTTTTGACGGCGATGCTGTCTAGATGGCACAATGTGCGTCTTGTAGATGTGCGGATAGAGAGAATCGTGACACTCCCCGGGAATGATAAGAGAGTAAGAACACTCCCAGGGAATGAGAGACTGGGACTGCTCCTCTCTCATCATGGACTCTCTCCTCTCTCAAAGAACCACCCCTCCATGTGTCCCAACGCGACGTGAAACCGCTTCTCTCTCTCTCGCCTCACTCCGCCCGCATCTCTCTCTAAAAAAACTCTAGAAGCCGATCAAACCCGACTTCATGAATGAGCCTTCCTCCAATTCATGTTCTTTATTTGCTTTGTCCTTAGCCTCCGTTTTTTACTTTTCAGACCGTTTTAAAAAAAATCGTTTTAATTTTTTTTTTTATTACCATGCCTTGTGTAAAAAAGAAGTCATGCATGCAGCTATTTTTACACTAATTATTACTAATAATGCTTTTCACCGTTTACCTCCTGGTTAACCACAGTTTTGCTTTAACACCTTTTGATACCAGCCAATAACATTGTGGAAACAGGTGGCTCTTCCGTTGGTTTTGTAATAAAATGTCCGTGACGTAAAGTAAGAGTGTGAGTGTTGTTTGTTTATTTCTTTTTTTTCTCCCCCTGCTACTTCTCCCAGTTTACCTCTGTTGTATTTCGTTTCAGGTTTCTAGCGGATTTTGTGTTGCATTGTTTTTCTGTTTCCATAGTTTTCTTATTTTCTGATCTGTCCGGAGTCTCTCTCTCTCTTTCTCTCTCTCAATCCTCCTCTCCTCTCTCTCTCTCTCTCTTCTCCCTTTCTCCGCTCCTCTCCCCTCTCTCTGTCTGTCTGGTCTGCTCTTCTCTCTCTCTTTTCCTCTCTCGGCTCTCTCCTCCCGTCTTCTCCTCTTTCTCTCCCAGTCTCGTCTATCTCTTCTTCCTCTCTAAATCCTCTCTCTTCTCTCTCTTAGTCTCTTACCCTCTCCATCCACACGCCCCTCCTCTTCCTCCCCCCCCTCTCCATCCTCTCAGCTCAGCCTCACTCTCTCTCTTTTCGCTGTGCTGTCAGGGACATCGTTAATTTTGGGACACCCACCAGTTTACCAGAATGCTTCTAGTCTTTCAGAAGACTAAGATGCTGCTGCATGATCGAAGCACATCCTGATTGGGGGGGGAGACACTGGACTGACTAAAAACAAGGTATCCAGACTAATAGAGACCCACCTGTTTTTCAAACCTGTCTTGACTGAGTCTGTCTTGCACGAATCTTCTCCTCCGTTTTCAGCTCTTTTCCCCCCCCTCATTCTTCACTGTCCCTCTGTGGTCTTCTTCAGACACGCCCAATGTGGTGCTCCTGTCTTGAGGAGAGGTCAGAGCCAAAAAGATGTGTTGAAAGCCACTTCTTCTCTCTCTCCTCTCTCTAGGATCGCTTCCCCTCCATCGTAGGTCGTACACCACACACCGAACCACGGCGTGTCTGAAGAAGACCCCATGGGCTACCCCCCTTGATGAGATTTGGTCATGGAAGAACCGTGGCCTGGCCGACCATCCCCCCCGAGATTCCCCCCCCCCCCCCCAACCCCACCCACCCCCCCACCCCCCCCCCCCCACCCCCCACCCCCCCCCCCCCCCCCCCCCCCCCCCCCAACCCCCCCCCCCCCCCCCCCCCCCTCCCCCCCCCCCCACCGAATCCAGTTCTTAGTCCCGGGGGCAGGGCAGTTGGATACGTTCCTATATCCTCCCCATTCCTCTGCTCCAGCCGAAACCGGACGCGTACTGTGAGAGTTCTTGACCCTGG
Source organism: Conus betulinus (assembly GCA_016801955.1). Classification (NCBI taxonomy): domain Eukaryota; kingdom Metazoa; phylum Mollusca; class Gastropoda; order Neogastropoda; family Conidae; genus Conus; species Conus betulinus. Next base: position 32,015 of record JADBJO010017646.1, on the reverse strand, counting down.
CCCTTTATTGGACTCCATGATGAACTGGTAAGGGAGGGACTGATAAAACTAAAATTCAGCATATGACATCAGATTCCCCTCCAACGTCTTTCTCCCTAACCCCCTAACCACCCCCCCCCCCACCCCCAAGAAAAAAAAAGTTAAAAAAAATAGGAAAAAAGGAAGAAGAAGAAGAAGGAAACGGGCAGGAATAGGAGTCCACGATTCCGATCATGACAGTGATTCGGACATGGATGGTTAGTTAGACCAACGACAGATTTGGGGGAATTTTTCTCTTTCTTTCTTTCTTTCTTTTTTTTGTGTTAGTAGAGGAAGATGACGCAAACACTAGTTTTTGTCAGCTCACCGCCCCGGACGTTCGTTGAAAGAACGAATAGCGGAACACAGGACGTGACATCAAGTTCCAAAGAGAAAAGCCAATAATGCGACATTTCCTTCAGCTTTCAGTGGAAGACCTTGCTGTGGCGGGTTGGCAAAGCTTACGGTGAAAGCAAAAGCTTCAGGCTTATTACTGAAGAAAAATGGATGAGGACATTAGATCCAAGGATGCCAAATGGATATAATGTTAAGACAAATTTGTAACAACCCAATCCAGAGTTACCTATGAACAACATTGATGATTTGCAGAAAATTTTATATATTTTTTTTCTAGATGACAGTTCTTGTATGCCATGCACAGTCACAGACAGGACTATGGTCACATTATTCTATGGTTTCATTTTCATTTTGAATTATGGAGCGTATTGTTATGTTTTTGAAGTACATTGTTACAGTATAACTAAACACACACACACACACACACACACACACAACACACACGCTCGCCCCGCGCGTGCGCGCGCGCGCACGCACGCACGCACACATACACACAACTTCCCCCCCTCCTCCCCCCTCTTCCTTTTTTTTTTTCCCCTTGTTGATGACATCACATGTTATGATGTCAGAACTTGCGAAATATATTTATGACGTCAATTCTTTGCTCTGACCAGTTGCCAAAGATGGACATCTCAAAGTTGCTTTTTTTTGTTTTGTTTTGTTTTGTTTTCTTCTTGAAAAAGGGCCACGTGGCCGAAAATTAGAAGAGTGGCATTGTGATTTTCTATAAGATCATAGTTGGTGTTCCAGGCGCACTAACACAACCAGCGCTGGTGAACTCACGAGTATAAGGTAGTCTCAAAGCGAGGTGACTGTTAGCGGAAAATGAAGCAAATTTTAAAGAGAAAGGGTGTTATAGTTCCGCAAGACAACACAGACTAACGGATTACAGGACAAAAACACAAAGCATTGCGACCTCTTGGGTCTTCTTCAGGCAAAAACTAACAACAGTCTATAAATACTCGACTCCTTAAGCAAGGCCTTGGTAAATTAATTTCTGGTGTGCAGCCACATACAACTATTCCTGGCGGGTTCTGGCTCTGACATCAGGCAACTTAAAAAAAAAAGGGCCACAAACTACTGTAATGGACGGCTTTGTTGTGCGCTACATGAAAGTACGCGAGTAGTATCGAAAGTATTGGTCAGAGCGAAGTTTCTCCTGTGCACAGCAGAAAACAAACAAACACATAAGAAAACAACAAAACAGAAAAACAGCAGACTTTTGATACGGACAAGCCTCAACTGCGCCCCCCCCCCCCCCCCCGGCTTGAATATCGGGAGATGTCATTGCGCATTCGGACGTGCATGCCACTGTATGCAGTTAAATCCTATTCCATCGCGAGGAACAGGCGGTCATGTTCAAACGGTGGATGACAAAAACGCGAGGGAAGCAACAACAGAACAAAAAAATAACCATGGCGATGTGGTTAGCATCGCGGACTCGCGGCTGAGAGGTCGTGGTTTCGATTCCCATCAAAACCACACTGACTGTCCTAATATTTCTGCAGTAGTCATGACATGGCTGGTTTGGTGGCTTACTTTGCAAGATTTTGTTGTTTTATGGGATATCTTTTTAAAATATTTTATGCAAGCAGACAGGGTATTGTTTCGTTTGTTTCTTCATGAATGTAATTTGTCAAAGTGTTGCTTCAGTATTTCCATTTAAAATACATTTGGTATATGACTTTTTTTTCTAAATATGTTGGCACTCATTCGAGAGCAACATATACGAAGTGAGTGTCCTAATAAGTGCACAAATAGTCGTATAAGTTGGTATTATGACGATTTGTCCTTACCTTCAGAGACCGCGTTTTAGAAAACGGACCATATTGTGGTGTACAGCCTGAACACGTGTGCAACAAGTGTACGGTAGCTGATGTTTGTAGCGGACGTTTTGATTGGAAACTGCCCCGTTGAGTAAAAAAAAACGCCAAATTTGTCGTCCGCAGGCCCATACCGATCGTCTTAACATATCTGCAATAGATCTAGTTGCAAAGTGAGACGACTGCAGGCGGAAATCTAAACAAATCTTACATACGTGTTAGCGAACCGCCCAGAGGAAACGGGGACAAACGAGTCACAAGACAAAACACGACGCGTTTCGACCTCTTAGGTCTTCTTCAGGTAAGATACAAACTTAGCTTTGATCGCTTCAGAGTTCAGGCGTTGAAAGGCGGCGTTGAATCTTGCGCTGAACTCTGAAGCGATCAAAGACTAAGTGAATTTTCGTTGTCCTGTTTGTTTGTATCTTACCTGAAGAAGGCCTACGAGGTCGAAACGCGTCGTGTTTTGTCTGGTGACTCGTGTGTCCACGTTTCTCTGGGCGGTTCGCTAGCATGTATTTAATATCTGCAAATAGTCAGGACATAGTGATGTGTGGCCTAGTATGGGGATATTACGTGTAGCAATGACTCCTGAGGAAAACCGATCAGACGGTGTTGTCCAGCCACACTCTGGTCGTGGGAGGTCGGCAGGACGCTTCTGGCCGGGAAGGCAGAGTACGACAAGTGCACCAAGGAGAACGTGTTGCTGGAGATGACGACCATCGACAAACTGCAGGCCCTGCCTTCCCCCAGACTGCTCAACACTCGCCTTCCGGTCAGCATGCTGCCCAGGCCAGGTCACGGCCGGCAAAAAGGTCAAGGTCATCCACGCCAAGGTCAAGGTCATCCACGTGTATGGCAAACCCCAAGGACGTGGTGGCGTCTTTGTTCTGCCATCTCGGGCAACGCTGGGGGCGTGAGAAGCTGACTGTGGACTCCACGGTTCGGGATTTTCGGTTGTACTGACGATTGTAAGACAAGGTTTTTTTGTTGTTTTTTTCTGTCAGTGAAACAATGAACGGATGAGCAGACTAACGAAATGATGCGTACAGCTAAGAACGAAGGGTGAGCCAATTTACCATAATTAATACCTGTTCCTGCAACCCCCCCCAACCCCCCCCCCCCCCCCCCCCCCCCCACACCACACCACACCCCCCCCCCCCCCCCCCCCCCCCACACACACACACACACACACACACACACACACACACACACATACACACACACACCCCACCACCCACGTCTCTGCTATTCGCTAGAACCCTGTTTTATGACCACTAAGCTTTTTGTTTGTACACATGACACGGAGAAAATCTGAAAAAACGCGATTTCTTCAAACCGATGATTTTTTTTTTTTTTTTTCTTTTTTTTTTTTTCTCTGGGATTCTTCAGATTCACAGTCAGCTGATTTTTTCATTTGTTCAGCTCTCTCTCTCTCTCTCTCCTCTCTCTCTCTCTCTCTCTCTCTCTCTTTTTTTTTTTTTTTTTTTTTTTTTTACATGACACTTCATCCTTCCATCCACAGCCACACCCTGGCTTATCCCATGCGCTTATCTGCGCAGCCATGGCAGCAGCAAGATAGAGAGCAGTCACTGTCAAGTCATCGCGAGGCAAACCCACCAGACGAGACCACTGCACTGCTGGCAAGTCGCTTGATGATATTAAGCGGTGCCTGTTCTAATCCAGCATATGCAGGACATCAGCTACCAAGTCCCCCCCCCCCTACTGACGACAATGATTTCAAGTCACGGAGCCAGTGAATGTGCCCTTCCAAAGAGCGCCACCACCTCCGACCCAACGATAGTCCCTATGAATTTGCTGGTACGGCAGTATTGACACAACCCACCCAAGGTACAGACTCTATGAGAAGAAATTGAAGCCGAGGTCACCATGAGAACGGGGTATGAAAGGGCCACAAGAGTTGAGACTTTTTTGTTGTTGTGCTGATTGATGAGGATATTGAAGGTGACGCTATGGAGTTCACTTTGGTCTGAGATGCATGACAGGGCGGCATTTAACGTTTACTTTCATTTTGTATCCCAGTGTCAACCAGGCCCGAGAGACACAGGCACTTGCTGGGTTGGTCAGAAAATATGAACGACACTTTCAGAGGTGCATCCATTGTAAAGCCGAAACTCGACTGCGTAACTCCAATCTTCCCAACAGAGCCGATAGCACCTTCAGTTCCGGGTAGTAGCCAGTCAGGGTAGAAAAATCCACACAAAACAAATGTCTATGGTGGGAATCGAACCCACGACCTCCCAGCCAGGAATCTGCGGACGCTTACCACTACACGATGGTGGTGCTGGTCAGTCCATTTATCTTTATGTCCGGCCCTCCACCCGAGGACTGACACGTCACTATCACATAAAGGACTGTGACAGATTGTGACTCGGCACATTCATGATATGGTACAATTCATACGAACAAATGGTCCAGGCGAGACTTTTAAAAGAAACTGGACCGAACTGGACGGAAAATAGAAGGTAGTAAAATAGCCGCAATATCTGAACTCTTCCAAAGAAAGCTGAGAAACCTCATGAGGTCTGCAACTGGCAGGAATCTCAGCTGTCTCATCTTTCGAGATAGTTCCAACTGAATAGCATGTTGTCGAAAGAACTTCTGTACCACAGATCGAGCCTTCATTGGTAGCTTGTCCACAAAAAAAGTTTCTTTGTTTCTTTGTATGGTTGTTTCATTCTTCAGACTATATCAAAGCACATATGCACATGAAGCCCTTCCCCCTCACCCTCACCTCCCCCCTCACCACCACCCACCCCACCCCCACCCCCCCCCCCCCCCCCCCCCCCCCCCTCAAAAAAAAATTCTGTCGAAATCTAATGTAATCATGGGACAGGCAACAAAATTGGCATGATGGGAGTTGAGACAAAGAAAGACTGAGTAGTTTGCATGGCCTTCTGCAGACAGAAATCAGGTGTGGTCGGTGCGAACACTCGAACAAAACTAAGGATACGTACTGTTTTTCTTTGCGAGCTAAAATCATTGTATTCAAGCGAACTAGTCCATTTTATTCTGAAATGAAAACGGAGAGAAATGCTCTAACATGCTCCAGGGAAATTAGCTCTGAGCTCAGTGAGGCTTGCAGCCTCTGTAGAATTTCCTCTTCATCTCATTTGTGTGTCTGTTGTATGCCTGATTCATATTTGGGGAGGCGGAGATGTGTGGTGTTGCAGAGGAGTCAGGTGACAGGTATGCTATTGTTCGAAGGTATTTCATAATCCGACCTTCGTTTCCCTTCCTTCGCCGCTCAGCAAGCATGTTGAATGTATAGAGAGGAATGGATTCAAGGATGAATTCAATGGCAACACAAGAAAATGGACATCGACACGTTGACTTCCGTGTGTACTGGAACTCCCACAGCTGATAGAAGACCCAGCAGCCCAATGGGGAACCAGCAGAGGAAATCTGACATGGCCACTGTGATGAGACGGCGCGCCAATGGTTACATCTTTCTCCTTCTTGGTTGTACCAACACTCAGTGTATTACTACGGACTGACTGATAGATAAAGCCTGGCCCCCAGCGATAAACAAAAGTAAGATAAAGTTTAAAACTATCATCACCCCAAAGGAATAACCATGTCCACTAAACCCCCTGCTTGGTGATGGGCAAAGGGATACAGATTCCTGTCTGGCTGTAGAAATCCAGTGTGGGATAAGAAGAGGAGTTACAGACAGACAGAAATCCTATTGCCCATGTCAGCACACAGGCAATAACTGCTGATTTCCTTGTGAGTCTCCTTGTGCTAAAATGAGAAAAAAACGAGAGAACAATGAACCGATCAAGTGTGATGAACCAGATAGTAAATGCTGAAAAACTTCAGAGGAGTCGTCAAAGGACAGTAATCCTGATACTCTGCAAGGAGGAATACTAGACAGCCAGGTATTTTCATATAAATAATAATTCCACGATACATATCATCAGCCACTCCTATGATCAGCAAGGTAAATTCCCATCAAACAATCTGCCATGGATAAATTGCTCACAAATATTGTTGAAACCAGAAGCAGATTGATATCTGGAGAATGAAATTTCTGAAACAAAAACAGCCGACATTCCCAAGAAGGGGAGCAACCTCCCATGAACCAGAGAAACGCTCTCTAAAACACATCCAGGAACAGAAGGTCTTCACATGATGACAACTCATCTCTAGGAGCTATGCAGGAAAGGTCAATTCTACCAGGTAGCATACACTGAACAGCACAGTTTATAATCATCCACGTAAATCAGTCTAATGGATCTCATGTACTTGAATATATCATGTGGGTAGTTCTTCAATGTACACGTATTACCTCTTAGATCAAGTTGCTTCAGGGTTGGAAGAGACTGAAATCCTTCTACAATAGTGTGACAGTCTGTTGGAAGACAGGTTCAAAGTTTGGAGTGAGATGAAGCGTTTTGTGAAGACATCACCAGACAATAGATCCAAATGAGTGTGAGATATTTCGATGGAAACAAGCTTTTTATGGATGGTTTTTCATACCACCTGTTAAAACATTCAGTGGATTACCTTCAGGGACAACGTTTTTAGCTGCTTGAAAGAAAGAAAAGCATCCAAATCCAAAGACTGAATTTCGTTCCATGAAAGATCCAAGTATAACAAATTGGATAGCACTGTGTCGTCTTGATTCTTTTTATTTTGCCATAAACCGAGGTTTAAGTACACGAGAAGTTCGTTCGAGATAAAATCGTCGAGATAAAATCAAGCCATTGCCATCGTTGACCGACTACCATCTAGATAGCGGAGCTGAGGGAATCTCTCTGCAGAGAAAGGGCTGGCCGACAGACGAAGGACCAGACCCTGACCATTGACAGTTGCTGGGGACACTCCTCTAGATCACACCCACATCTCATCATCACGCCAGGGACATTGTGCTATTCCGTCACACAGGTGGGAGACATGGACACAATGTTTTTGCTCTTCCTGCATCGGTAAAATCCTGGACAGTTGAAAACACTCGCAGAGCATCTCATCTTCACGTTCTGAACACATCACCGAAGCCATTACAACCAACAAACGTAACTGGCAGACAGCGAGTTGCATGCGCGGGCAAACGGAAAATGGGTAATATGGGCCATGGTTGGTCAAAGTGCTTGGCGCGTCGCCTTGGAGTGTGCACACTAAAATCCCCATCCCCCCATGAAGTCCCAGCAGAGTTGAAACTGCTGTGTTACTTGGCAACATCTAATTTCAAATAATATTTTCAAAAGAACGTCTGGCTTTCACCTTCATCAAAATGATACAGATCCACTTCCATCAAAACAGTCCTTTTTCAGATCTTTTTGCATCGTTTTGAAGCAAATACACTGGCCGCTATCGCACTGACGGAATTGATCCTCAGAGCACTACCCTCTTACAGCACAGCAAAGCCTGGTCTCCGAGTCATTCCGGACAGTCACGGATGAAACACAAACTAGGGGACTGTAATGCAGACACAGTACTTCCGTCATCACAGACAAAATCTAAAAATAACGTATCTTCGGTAAGGAAGGATTTGTGAATGATGCAGTAAAATCTGTGAAAAATTTTCTGTTTTTCACGGGTACATCACAGGGTAAGTTGTGTTTTCCCACTCATGGGACAGAAGACCGAGAGAAGACGAACACAAATGGCGTACACCAGGACAACAAACTAGTTTGAGATTTCCCGCGGTACTTGGCCGTTCACATGTGTTGTCTAAGCTTTAGAAACTGTAGTGATGTTCTGTTGAGCTCGCGTTTTCTTTCCCGCCGTTCTGACATAAAACAAATGTTACAAGAAACCTGTTTCCTGAGGAATGAAAAAAAGGAATGCAATAGTTCCGTCCCGCTACCATGACACCAAGCCACACTAGATTGCGGACAAAACCAAAGCCAATTTATTCCCATTCGCAAACGTTCACATCAAAAGGCCCAGCAGTGTCGTCAGTGGTCCGTCTATCCAAAATGCCAAAGTGCGACTACACCGTAATATGAAAATGACTGAGTTTCATTATAGGCCAAACCAATGGGGTAAACCAGCGGTGTCTGGCGAGTCTGCCGTTAAACGTTTTGCCAGAAAGCTAGTCCCGTATCCATTCTCTCTCAGAAGTCTTAATCATGGTGAACCAGACTCCCACCTCGGCTCCGACAGCTCCTGCGACTTAGCAAATCTGACCAAATTCCAAAGGCTGAGGGTATAATGCGCCTGGAGGAGAACAAAAGCATATAGGTGCCTCCGAGCATCAGCCACTTGCCGCTAACTTGACACGATGAGCTTGCATAAAGTGGGCAGAACTCTCCACATCCCTACCTCCGGCCATGCACGGACATTCGTTGTCGCGGTTGCAAGTGAAAGGTGCATTTGAAAGCCCATAGTAATCAATCATCACCTGAAACAGGTAAAACGAAAAGTCGCGCGATATAGACGTGTAGGGGACTTTACTTGTAACGGTACAACAAATAGACCAATCGTGGAAGAATGACCTGTTAAAATCTGGACAACATGTTCCTTGCTTATCCAAGGATTACCATCGTAGTTAAATGTGTCCGGTACGCGTCCGTGGAAAGAATCTGCTGATGTGGGACTCATTGAAGTGTAGTGCAAATGTTCTCAGAGGCGGACGCACGGCAATCTTATGGGGTTGACACTGATATTGGGCCAAGTCGTTAAGGACGTCGTAAGGTGTAAATTTTCGGTAAACCCAGTCTTCCTGAGCCTGACCATGTTATTAGGCCTCCTGAAAAAATATTAATGGGTGTCGTATTTTTGAAAATACGAAAAACTGACCCAGAACATCAAGCCTGTGTAGTGATTGTCCGAATGCCCTTTGGCTTAGCGTTCAATGCACAGGGCATATCGAGGTCGAGCCAATGAAACCCCGGGGATGTATGTACCCCAGAGTTAATGATGCACAATACTGGAATCCCTTTTTGACCACCCACAGCTTTGTTGTTTTGGACTTGCATATACAATTTTATAACGATGTCCTGCAACTTGCAACAACGATTAGGGGGATGGGATTAAGATTTAGGCCTTGACGGAAGTCTTAGTGGTGTGTTATTATGACAATATTTGTCCTCTCCTGAAGAGAAGGAACCAAAGGGGAGGATCCTTTTCCAAAATCTCATGAAGTATAATATTAATAGGGCCCTGATCAGAGAGGAACAGTAGACCAGAACAAAACTTTAGGACATTGTATGTTCAAGTCATGACATAGGAAACAAATCCTTTTCGGCTCACAGTGATACACCCACAGCCGACAATCAGTCCTGAAATTAACGGCGTTTCTTGCACAAAGCCTTGATATTATTCCTTCCCGTTATCCTGGATAGTGATAACTAGTGCCATCCAAACGTCGTCAACAATCAGATTGTGATGTTAGCTGTCCACTTACGACCAGATGCTGAAAAAAGCTGCTGAAACTCTTTGTACCCATCCGAAGGCTATGTTCACATTTGATCAATTTGCAGGACTGTCATGTTACCAATCGCTAGCAGCAATTTGTTAGATAGCTGGCTGGGGACAGCGACTCCTTCCCCCGTGAATATTAAAGTATGAATATTATATAAGGAAAAAAATTGCTAGTCACCCGTTAGAAATTTGCTCCTGGGTTGAGATGCACCAACTATCTCTCTCTCTCTCTCCTATCTCTCTGTTTGTCTGTATGTCTCTTATTTGTCTGTCTGTCGTCTCTCTATTGCGAGCGCGCCGTTTATGGTGTGTGTGGTGTTGTGTGTGGGGTGTGTGATGCCTGGTGTGTGTGTGTGTAGTTTGTGGTGTTGTTTCGTGTGTGCCTCGCCATCCGTTCGTGTCCGTAGTTACCGTCTCGCGAACACTTTCGTGATTCCACAGCACCACCGCCCAGAAACAAGATAGCTTGGTACTGAACTCTACCTTTTTACAACCAACCACCCCCCAACGAGGCGGTTGTCGGGTGGCACGTTCGGGGTGCACCGCCCTCTCTCCCCCCCCTCCACCCCCCCCCCCCACCCCCCCCCCCCCCCCCCCCCCCCCCCCCCCCCCCCCCCCCCCCCCCCCCCCCCCCCCCCCCCCCCCCCACCCCCCCCCCCCCCCCCCCCCCCCCCCCCCCCCCCCCCCCCCCCCCCCCCCCCCCCCCCACCCCCCCCCCCCCCCCCCCCCCCCCCCCCCCCCCACCCCCCCCCCCCCCCCCCACCCCCCCCCCCCCCCCCACCCCCTCCCCCCCCCTCTCATTCCCTGGGAGTTTTCATTGCCTTTATGTGTCGCCGTGAAAAAAGAAGGCGATGCAGTGTGGGACACATGGATTTAGGAAACTGAAGAAACAGCGCTATGGCAGGGGTATTCCTCGTGACTTTCTTTCAGCAGTTTCTTGATGCAATGTGGAGACGTGGGAATCAAACCGTGTATCATTCAGGAGGGACAGCAAATAAAAAAATAATTATATAAATGAATAAACAAACAGACATGGCTGAAATGCGACAGTGGAGCTTGGAAGCTGAGCGTTGACAAAGGCGTCAGAGTTCAGGGGTCAGTTCTATCCTTAGTCTGAAAGACAGCAAAAAGAATGTCTATCTAAAAGGAATTTACCCTCTCTGACGTGATGGCCGTGTTAACAACCATAAACACCAACTTCCGGGACTTAAAGGTAGAATTCAAAGATGTGAAAGAATCCATCTGTGACCCGAAAGAAGAGATGCAGGATCTGAAGAACAAAGCGTCTTCTCTGAAACAAACCAATCTATAGCTACAGCATGCCGACAAGAAGCTGACACAGAGTATGAAGATCGTAGAAGTGAAAATAAAATGATCTTGAAGATCGTTCGAAGAGGAACAACGACATTGTCCATGGAATCGTTTGACCTGAAAACAAAAGTTGCAAAGACTGTGAACATTTACAGAAAGACATGCGTAAGGACAAGCGTAAGTTAAGGGTGGATCTGAATTTGGGCCGAGTCCCCAATATCACTCAAAGCCTTAATGACCTATCATCAGGGCTGGAATTTGGGGATTAAAAGCTGGATATCAAATACATTTGTTTGCTATGAAGGTTTTTTTTTTTTTTTACACATTAACCGTAGAACTCCAAATGATTTGTTATACTGTGAACTGGGAAGGTATCCAATTTACATAAATTCATGTATTAATTGCAGTCAACACTGGCTGAAAGTGGTTCAAAAGGATGAAAAAACTGGCTGCCTGCTCAAGCATACAGAATGCTATATAATCTAGATTTAAGAGATAAAAAGACATGGACAACTAGCATACGACAATGCTGTGAAGTTATAGTTTTTCCATTTGTATGGAACACTAGGGAGTGGCTGTACACAAAAAAGTTTCCTTGCTTGTAAACAACACATTATTAATGATTGGTGGCAAGACTAGTATTGTCATATTCAGACAAAGTGAAAGATTTTCAATGTATATATCATTCAAAACGGATCGTTTGACAGAACCACATCTTTTACGACAACGTCTAGTTTTGTTAGAAATACCTTGATCAAGGTTAGATTTGGAGTATCTGATATCGCTGTCCTCTGTGAGAGACATAAACATAAAAAATCTAAAAATTAAGTGGCGTTCTGTATGATCAGCCGACAGAAGATGAAGTCCATTGTGCTTTTCGTTGTCCAGTGCTTCATGAGCTGAGGTTGAAATGTATCCCTGATAAGTATTACATCGGACCATCACAATTTACACTAATAGTGGTTGTCCATCGGATCCGATGATGACATTTACGTTCTGCAGCTCATCGATGCACGCGAAGGTGGCTCTGCAGTCCTAGCCTGGAGGCGCAGAGTCTTGAACAGTGGGGGCATTGGAAGTCCGTTGTTGTGATCACTGCTGATGCAGCCCTGTGTCGCTTTTCTCTGGCATCAGTGAGCTTCTGGCGTCGTGCTTCTTCGTAGTTTGCAGCAGCTTTGTTGACTGAGACTCTCCATTTTGGTCTGTCCATAGCACGCTCCTCCAGTTCTCTCGGCTTGACGTGACACCACTGGATGTTTGCTTTCACAGTGTCTTTGTATCGCAGCTTTGGGCGGCCTTGGTTTCTCTTGCCGAGCTGTAGCTCACCATACATCAGGCGTCTTGGCATCCTAAACTCCTCCATACGGATGACATGCCCCACCCATCGAAGTTGGGCCTTGAACATGGACTCAATGCTGGTGGAGTTGGCACGTTCCAGGACCTCCAGGTTGGTGATGTGGTCCTGCCAGCTGATTCGAGTATGGAACGGAGCGCTCGCATGTGAAAGTATTCCAGTTTTTTTTAACGTGTCTGCGATACAGTGTCCATGTTACACAACCGTAGAGAAGGGAGGGGAGTACCACCGCATTGTAGACCTTCAGTTTCGTTGATAGTCGGATACTGTGTTGATTGAGCCACTCGGGTGCGGAGTCTGCCCATTGCCTGGCTAGCCTTGCCGATTCTAGAGATGATTTCTTTATCCAGGGAGCCATCACAGGAGATGGTGCTTCCCAGGTACTTGCAATGTTCGACATTGGCAAGTGGTGTGTCGTCGATGATAATGCTGGGTGCAGGTGGGTGGGTGTTTGGTGCAGGTTGGTGAAGCACCTCCGTCTTGCCGAGACTGACAGGCAGGCCGAAGAGTTTTGAGGCCTCAGAGAAGCGATCTAGCATCATCTGCAGGTCGGATTCTGCATGGGCCACAAGGGCGCAGTCATCAGCAAAGAGGACTTCTTGAAGGAGGGTTTGCATGCTCTTTGTCTTGGCAGTGAGACGACACAGGTCGAAGAGGGAGCCATCCAAACGGTAGCGAATGTAGACCCCTTTCTCCAGGTCGCGGACGCATGGGACAGCATACAGGTGAAGAACACATTAAATAGGACTGGAGCTAGAACACAACCCTGTTTCACACCGTTGGTGATTGCAAAGGCTTCCGTCACATTTCCCGCCAGAGAGGACCTGGCCAGTCATGCCGTCGTGAAAAAGCCTGATCATTGATATAAACTTTGGCGGGCATCCGATGCGCTCTAGGACTGTCCAGAGGGCCTCTCTATTGACCGTGTCAAAAGCCTTGGTCAGATCTATGAAAACAGAGAAAAGGGGCATGTTTTGTTCAATGCACTTCTCTTGAAGTTGTCGGATGGCAAAGATCATATCAGTAGTACTTCTGCCAGGCCTGAAGCTGCATTGCGCCTCCGGGAGGTTCTGCTCCGATACTATGATAAGTCTGTTGAGTATAACTCTGGCAAAGATCTTCCCTGCAATAGATAGGAGAGAGATGCCCCTGTAGTTCCCACAGTCAGATTTGCTTCCCTTGTTTTTGTAGAGGGAGACAATCAGGGCATCACGGAAATCATCAGGCATCTCCTCCTCTTCCCAGATACTCAGCAGGACATCATGAAAGGCTTCAAGGGCGTTGGGGCCTGCCGCCTTGTAAATCTCGGCAGGAATGCCGTCCTTACCCGACGCTCTGCCTGAGTTTGTCTGACGGATCGCCTTCTTAATTTCGTCTATGGGTCGGGGGTTCTGCGAGCGAGTCTTGCATTGGCTGCTGGGGAATCTGGTTCAGTGCGTCTGCGTCGACCGATGAGGGTCGATTAAGCAGGTTACTGAAGTGCTCTTGCCAGCGCTTGTTCAGGCCCTCTTGGTCTTTGATCAGGGTCGAACCGTCCAAGGACAACAACGGGGAGCAGCCCGATATAGAGGGGCTAAAGACTGTCCTCAGAGCGCTAAAGAATTTCTTGGAATTGTGGGTATCCGCGTAATGCTGGACTTCGGCCCCTTTATCTTGCCACCACTGGTCCTGCATCAGTCGAAGGTCGGACTGGACTTTTGCCTGTAGAGTTTTAAATCTTTCACGCTTGGAGACGGAGGACGGGTCATTCTGCCACTCGATATAAGCCTTGTTCTTAGTAAGGAGGGCTTCTCTGATCTTGTCATCGTTTTCGTCGAACCAGTCTTCATGCGTTCTAGTTTTGGCACCAAACACTTCCTTTGCAGTCTCAGCGACGGTATCCTTGAAGGAGGACCATTTCTCAGAGCTGCCTACAGAGGTCAGTCCATCTTGGAATTTTTCATCAAGTATTTCTTGAAATTTTGCCAGGCAGGTTGGATTCTTCAGCCTGGTGACATTGTAGGAGGCTCCAACAGTCTTGGGTCGGTTTCTGTGAGGTGGAGCGATATGCAGTGTCATTACAGCCCTGACCAGCCTGTGATCAGTCCAGCATTCAGCACCTCTCATGGCACGAGTCACTCGGACGTCCCTGATGTCGTGTTGGCGTACAATGACAAAATCGATCATGTGCCAGTGTTTTGACCTCGGGTGCATCCAGGTTGTCTTGTACTTGTCTGCCATCCTGAACAAGTGTTGGTGATGCAAAGGCTGTGTTCTGCACACTTGCTGAGGAGGAGCAGGCCGTTGTCGTTGACCTTGCCTACTCCGTGTCTGCCCAGAACGCCTTTCCCAGCTGCTGGAGTCCTTTCCTATTCTGGCGTTGAAATCGCCAAGCACAACAAGTTGTCACTTTGTGATGGTGACCTGATGGCCTGGTCAAAGTATTCATAGAACTGTTCTTTATCTTTATCTGGGCTGTTGAGTGTAGGAGCGTATGCACTGATGACTGTGAGGTATCTGGACTTGCTGAGTGGAAAAAACGCAATTTCATGAGACGTTCACTGATTCCAACTGGCAGGGCTGGTATGTTCTTCAGCAGTGCTGTTCTAACAGCAAATCCAACACCATGTATCCTGACCTCAGCTTGCGGCTTACCTTTCCAGAAGAAGGTGTACCCACCTCCCTCTTCTGTCAGGGACCCTTCATCAGCAAGGCGGGTTTCGCTGAGTGCGGCAATGTCTATCCGTAACGCTGAAGCTCTTTTGCAACAAGCGCCGTTCTTCTCTCCGGTCTCAGTGTACCGACTCTATCCAGAAGTGTTCGGACATTCCAGGCTCCCAAAATGAACCTCTTGAGTTTTTTCTTTTTTTGTATTGTTATTCGACTGCTATGAGGATGAGTCTGTCAGCCGCGGTAAGCTGACCAGACGCTATAAGGGCAAGCATTTGTCTGGGGCACCTTTTCTAGCCCCCTCCCTCATGTGAGGGGGGGCAGTGCTGTCCTAAGAGGCTGCCCAGTCGCCCACAGGTGCTGCCGAACTGTCCTGTTGCCCTTGGATTCAGGAACAGAGCGACCACTTGCCCATGGACCGCCTGCGTGCAGGTTTGTGACTACAACCGCCAGTGTTCATCTCCACCTGTTGCTTCGCCATGCGCCCATCGCCGCAGGACTTGAGACAGATCGGTGATGAGTTGCAAAGGGACCTGTGCGTGAATGCTTTATAGTGAGAAGACCGTTGCACAAGGGCAATCCCACTCTCTCGGCCTGGGGAGTCTTGATCCAGTGGCACGGAAAACCGTTACGACGGGAGACTGCCAGGCTGCAGTGGATGACCAGGACTTCTATCGGTGCCGCGTCCTGCTCTAGGCGCTCCACGACGCTTGCTGCCACCGCCTTTATAACTGTTGGATCTCAGATGATCTCTTCCGCTTATTCCGCCGGGAGTCAGTCTTCGCATGCATTAGGGCTGACACGGCCCGAAGCCTAGCTCACTGAGGGTTTCAGACCCATCAGTTACCTTCACCTGGTTCAGCCGGCTCGCCAAAGCCGTTGTCCGGGGGGTGGCCGCTGTTGCATGCGACAGCTTCGAGGAGCCACAGGTGAAAGTTGAGAGTCAGGTGAGGACCAGTGGCAGACGAGCTGCCCTGAAAAGGACATGGCGTGCCCCCCCTGCCAAAGGTACTACCTCTCCCTGACACCCCAAACCCCCTTACACTAATACATATGTGCGTAAGTCATGGATAGTGGTCATTATGTATTTCTATTCCCTTTGATGTCTATAACACTTTTATTCCTGTACAACCTTTCCTGCTTTGATCAAGTTTTTCGTTATAGCGCTTAGATATAATATATTATATGTCATTGTGCTGCTGACGAAAATGGGGGTTTAAATCATATAGACACGATACTCCTACTCCAATAGCTCCTCTGAGCTTGTTGATAACTTGGCCAACAGTGGCCTGTTTTGACTAAAAAAAAATTCCAGATCGAAATTCAGCTAAAAAAATCAAACTTTCACTCAAAAGAATGCAGCCCTCCATTCCATGCGCATGAGAAACGTACATGTCCCTCTCTGTCAGTTCATGTCTAACCACTGAACCACCCACATGTGTTCTGTTGTGCTCTTGCCTAACTGCTGCCGCTGCTGATTAACAACAACAGCAACAATGAATACTTATACAGCGCCCATTCTCGGCTAGAGACCAAGCTCTAAGCGCTTTACAATGCACACTCGTTTACACAACGGGCTGCCTACCTGGGTAGTGCCGACTAAAGAGCTGTCAGCTGGCGCTTCATTCAGTCGTTTCCCGTGTCATCCAGTCAGTATCGTTCAATGTCGTTCACTTAATTTCCTTCCTTCCTTCATTCTTTCCATTTCTCAGCAGGGTGCATGCTATGTGCACTGTGTCATCCATACCAATGGCCAAACTGGCCTTCTCTTCCGAAAGTTGGTGTGCAAGATATTATACGTGTGTGCAAGATATTATAGTGCGTTCACACACGGAACCTCGGTTTATAGTCTCATTCGAAGGACTGTATGGGAAATGGAGTCAGAACCAATGTTAACTCCGAGGGAAAAATCCCCTTGTACCGAAACCTCAGGATCACCCCTAGTGTGGTTGTGTTTTGAGCTGTGATTTCCCATCAGATAAAAATATCGTCTGATATTGAATGCAAATGAACAGATGAAATGGGTGTCTGCTAATGGGCATTGAAAAGACGTCAGCAGCATCAGACACTGTGTCACTAGCACGAACAATACATGCCACCCCAGCCCCAAAAGGTGGTGTTTCTCGGTATCAAGACTTGATTACTGTAATACACTCCTTGCTGGCTGTTCCCAGAATCTTCACAGTCGTCTTCAGAAAGTACAAAACAATACTGCTCGTTTGATTCTCAGATACCCCAGATCTTCTCATGTCACTCCCTTACTTCTTTCTCTTCACTGGCTGCCGGTCGAAAAACGAAAAGACTACAAATTATCCTTACTCTGCTTTACATCTTTTAATGGCTTAGCTCCTTCATACCTTTCTGGTCTCCTTCATCTCTAAGTATCTTCCAGGCAGTTGCGTTCTTCTACCGACAAAATTTGCTCAAAATCGATTTTGAACTAAAACCTATGGTGATCGCTCTTTTCCTTTTACGGTCCGGTTTTTTTTTTTCTAATAAACTCCCAATATCTTTGCGTAGTTCAAACTCTCTGTCTTCCTTCAAGGGGATACATGCCGATGTGACACATGCGGATGTGACCACATGCCGTCGTGACCACATGCTGATGTGACCCAAAGGCGACGTGACCCAAAAAATGATGTGTCGTTTTGACCACGTGTTGTTATGACCACGTGTCACTGTGACCAAGTGTCGAGACCACATGCTGTTGTGACCACGTGTCGTTGTGACCAAATGTCGTTGTGACCAAGTGTCGTTGTGACTACAAGTTGTTGTGACCAAATGTCGTTGTGATCTTGTCCTTTTGATCTGGTCACAACGACACGTGGTCACAACCAACATGTGGTCACAACAACACGTAGTCACATCGACATGACCGCCTTCAAGGCATCTCTTAAAAACAACCCTCTTCACCTATCAATAGCAGAATAGCAGACCCCCTTCAAGGCATCTCTTAAAACAACCCTCTTCACCTATCAATAGCAGAATAGCAGACCCCCTTCAAGGCATCTCTTAAAACAACCCTCTTCACCTATCAATAGCAGACCCCTTCAAGGCATCTCTTAAAAACAACCCTCTTCACCTATCAATAGCATTTCTTTCTTCCCTTCCTCCTTCCCCATTAAAAAAGTTCTCCGTGTGTGTGTGTGTGTGTGTGTGTGTGTGTGTGTGTGTGTGTGTGTGTGTGTGAGTGCGCGCGCGCACATGCGCGCATGTGTGTGTGCGCGCATGCTGTTGGGTGCGTTGTCGTAAGACAGTGTGTGTGTGTGTGTGTGTGTGTGTGCGCGCGCGCGTGCGTGCGTGCGTGCGTGCGTGCGTGCGCGCCTGCATGTGCGTGTGTGTGTGTGTGTGTGTGTGTGTGTGTGTGTGTGTGTGTGTGTGTGTGTGTGTGTGTGGTGCGGTTTCAGCATACCTTTGTCCTGATAATGCAGAAACAGTAGGTCAACATCCTGCAGTATGTAAAATGGTCAATGGTGTGTTCAACAGTAGACCATCACTCCCAAAGTACTCTGACACATGGGATGTAGACACAGTCATTGATATGTCAGCACAGTGGCCAGATGCAGAACAGCTCAGCTTTCGGAAACTCACACTCAGAGCACTTAGGTTACTTGTTTTACTCTCTGGTCTGACGGACTTTCCATAGTCTTACTGTTGAGTATGTAGAAATCCACTGAATTTCTTGATAAACCAGAAGTTAAGAAATTTTTGCCAAGATCTTGCAGACAAGCAGGTTTAGCCAACGTTTCTGAATGAGATTATGAACTGCTCTGAGGTCGCTGGGTAGGTGAAGAAGGTGGCGTCTGCACATGACTTCTACTGGAGGGCAGCAGAGAAGATGTTGAAGAACAGCGAAGCAGGTTGTGTCGGCCAGTTGGGTACCACAATTATCCCGTCCGCATGGTCTCTCTGGATCTTCTGCAGCACCCATCCTATGATGTTGAAAGGTGGAAATGCATACCACTGTAAATGCTCCTAAGAGATGGAAACAAGCATCAATTGCTTCAGCTTCTGGATCCGGCCTGATTGAAATGTATCGCTGCATTTGAAAGTTCAGTCTAGAAGCAAAGAGGTCAATATCTGGAGAAGCCCTGAGCTGTTGGAAGGTAGACTGCAGAGCCTGCTCATCAAGTTTCCACTCAGCGTCAGTGTTCTGACACCTGGACTCCCTGTCAGTTGTCATGTTCTGCTTCCCTGGAATGTGCGCTGCACTGATCCAGATATTCTTAGAAATGCACCTAGACCAAATTGTAAATGCCATGTCATTACAAGCATCTGAATGGCTTGTTCCCATGCGACTGATACAGCTGACTGCTGTTGTTGTATTGTCTATCATTATCTGGACATGTTTGTTTTCCAGCTTTCCCTGAAATGACTGCAAAGCAAGTAAAACAGCTTTTGATTCCAAATAATGTGAAAGACCCTTTCATGCGGCAACCAATGTCCACCTGAAGCTGTATCTTCACACTCGCACCCCCAGCCTGTGCCACTAGCATCAGTGGTGACAACTATATCTGGTTCAGTACTGCAAATGTCATTCTCTGTATCAGATACATTGACAATCCACCATTGAAGTTCCTCCTTACTCTCTTCAGACAACTGCATGAGTTGGTCAACGTCACGTCTTCTCCTCTTCAAAGCTTTTTTTTGTGTCTTTCTCAAGCTGTCTGTGATAGAGAGGGCCTTACTTGACAGCAGCAAAGCTAGCAATGATTCCTCCTATAACTTGAGCAACCTCACGGATTGTGTGACTTTGCCCATCAAGAAGCTTTTGACAACTAGACAAATGCTGACAGCCTTTTCAGCGCTAAGAGGGACTTTCATGGAGACAGAATCTATGATGACTCCAAGGTACTGAATCCTTGTCACGGGCTGAATAACTGACTTGGTTGGGTGAATGATAAATCCTAACTTTTGAAACAAATCAGTGGTGTCTGTAACATTCCTCATGCAGTTGCTCTCTGTGAGTCCAATCAACAGAGAATCATAAAAAAAAAACCCTGTAGGTACATGACCTTTCATTCTAAGGGAGGCTTTAACAGGTTTCAACAGCTTTGTGAACAAATGGGGAGCTGATGATAGGCTATTGGGTAAAGTACTGAATTCATAGAGTTGATCTCTCCATTGAAATCTGGGTATTTTTTTGTGCTGTTCATGGATTGCTACACTATAATAGGCATCCTTCAGATCAATCGCAGCCATCAAGCATCATTGAGTTATCAAAGTCAGGGCCATGTTCAGAGTATCCATTTTGAAATGATGATAACTTACTTCTAAATGGAGTCTTTTTATATCTAAAATCATGGAATGAGATCCATCTTTCTTTCCCCTGGTAAAACCTGGAGAAATAACTTCACCAGGGCAATGCTCACAAGGGGAAATTACTTTCTTAGCTATCAACCTTTGAACGTCTGAATCAATGATCTTGCACTCTTTCTGATTTGTGACATTTGTTTTTGTGTAAGATAGCCTGGATAACTGGTCTAAAGGGCAGTCAAAATCAACCTTAACCCCTGCTATCATGCTTAAAATCTCTGGGTCTGAAGTGATTTTACACCATGCAGCTTCTAACTGTCTAAATCTCCCAGCAGTAAACTCATGTTTCTGAGGTTTTAAAGATGGAACCAAGCTCACCTCTTCTATTGGGAGCCGGGATTCTGATGTCCCCGTTTCTGCTGAAGCCAGTGCTGTCTTTTGTTTGGTCTGTTCTTTGGGCTAAAAAATGACTATGTGCACGACCTGACTCAGAGTAGTAAGAACCGCCCGCTTGTCCACAATAGTAGCGGGCGTTTCCACGGTTTCTGCACTTATGGCCTACACTGGAGCTGATGTGGTTGGTCTCAAAGTCTTTCAGTGTCGTGGACAAACTGTCCCCAAACAACTGGTCTGTGATCGGGACCAATTCATCACAGATCCGCGAAAACTGCTTGTTTACGTGTGGTCTGATGCCACTGCGTCTGCGCAACGAAATCTCGCGCGAAACGTGACCCCAAATCTCCACCGCACTGGTACAATGCTTAACAGCTTTAGAATTGGCCTCTGAACTGGGCAAGCCACTAGGCCTTTCAAGTAATCCGTTCGCGGCACACATGCACACAGTGGCCACCTTGATGAGCGCTCTCTGAATGTGTTGTATTTTCAGGTCGCTTTTGATGGCCTCAGACGGTAATGTCGACCATATTTCGTTATTTACCGTCAGGACGATCAATTTCTGACAATTTGCTGGTCTGTTGTATGTTTCAAATTTCTCATCTGCAGATCCGGGCTAAGTTTGTTTGTGAACTGATCATTAACAATTTCTGCCAGCCAGTTCCTCTCTCACTTCTTTACTTACAGATTCATCCATACCGCTCAATTCAGCAGCTATTTCTTTCAGCAGGATCAGATTTGTCTCTGACTGGTCAGCTTTTTTATTCTGCGATGCGAAAAGCTGTGTCTCTTTTTCCTCTAATTCTTTCAGTTCCCCATCTTCTCTCAGCACCAAAATATCACTGTTGTCTTCCTGTTCTGACTCTGGATCGTCTCCTGAAACTCGTGCAAACTTGGCAGGGTCTGCGGCGCCATCTTCATCTGGAAGTTTCCTCATAGGCTTAAGTGGTCCCGGTAGGGTCTCGAAGTTTTTTGTTCCAGCTCGCATCTAGCTCTTGAATCAGGCTTCTAACTGATTCTGGGACTGTTGTGGGCCTGCTGCTGTCTGTGGGTTCTGAAAGAGCTGCTGATGTGTGCTCAAAAGTTCAGCTTCTGAAAGAGCTGAGCACAAAGGATCAAGACTACCGGTGCCGATCAAAAAGCCAACCAGTCTAATATAACAAACTTTGGAATACTAATTTCTTAGATTGTTAGAACCTAATGATTCCACTGTGATTATGACGTTTATTGCTGACCTGAAAGGAATTATGAAGGTCCAAGGAAATTATTCCCGCTAGATAGTCACTGGGAAAACTACTTGCATGCATCCCTCTGGCACCGCGTTTTGGCATCAACTGGGAGGCACGCGCGGTTTCGTCCTCCATATGTATATATACGTCTGACCAATCAGCAGACGAGGATTAATCATTATTATGGCAGTGACTTCTTGGGATTTCCCAATACTGATGGGGTGGGCCGCATGTCTTTTTCATAAGCACTTATTGTGGTCTGCAACCTCTTCAAAAGAATTTACAACACACTTCAACGTATTTGGTAGTCTTGCTTCATTGTTGTAATTCTGCTTCAGAAAATTACACCATGTAGACCAAATGCACAAGATCATTTCCAGATGGGCTGTCAATGATATGAAATCTATTAGGGTCTCACTGTTCTACCATCTCCCCATGATCCACAAATCTATTCAGCAGCCTCCACCAGGTTTGTCATTATTAAGAGGGGATAAGGGTGGGGGATACAGAAAAGCTCTCAGCACTTGTAAACCACTGGTCATGAGTCTCGTTTTCATTCAACGCCTACCTTGCGCTGAAGAGATCAAAGCTAAGTGACAAACTCGTTCATTTTCATTGTCATATTTGTGTGTGTCTTGCCTGAAGAAGAGCTTAGAGGTCCAAACGCGTCGTGTTTTGTCTTGTGACTCGTTTGTCCACGTTTCTCTTGGTGGTTCGCTAACATTTATTTAAGATTTGTACTGGTCATAAGACAACGTGCTATATATATTTCCCTTTTACATTCAAGACAACGCTCACAATGACAATGGATTGAACAACTGCATTACATCCTGGTTTGTCACTGTGACGTATTGTCTCCCTTTGATCAAGGTTTTGGCTCGGCCTGATATAAATGTCATGTCATCTGTGCGTGAAAGCTATGTCGCTGCGTTCAATAAAGCATTGAGCTGTCAAAATTTGAATAAAGATAAGGTCCATGTGTCTTCTGAATTTTACAGTTAACCCACGGAGACTGAATCATCTTATGGTCACACGTTTTCTTGACCCTGGACATATAGGTATTGGAAGTCTAACTAATTGCAATTGTCTACTTTTTTTTCAGTAATGACTGAATGATGTTTTGTGCTCATTTGAAAAATGTCTTGTGAGGCCAACAGAGACAAGATGATTTAATACTCATTTCCTGTCATGTTGGATCTAACAAGGCCAGTTAATGTCAATTTTCCATTGCCAGCTTAAACCTCTGATGATGAATTCTGATGGGGCCATTTTGAGCCCTGTTTTGAGGGCACTTTATGTTATGTTTAAAAATGTTATACACTTCGGCAGTGGTATTTGCACTTCAATCGTGATTGTATATGAAAAGAACACAGGTCTGCTAGGTTATTGTATTCTGTTGTGAATTTCATCATTTATTTTTGTTTCATTTGAATATTGATGAATTTAACTTCTAAGAACATAAAGTGAAATTTTTACTTGTTTGGTGTTTAGTTCGAAGGGTGTGTGGTACAGTGGTAATACATGTTTGGCTGAGGAGACATAGTCTATGTGAGAATAAAGGGAAGGAACGCCTGCACTGCCACAGAGCAGAGACAGGAGCTGGTATGTTTACACCTCATTCTGCATGGTTCTCTCCCCACCTTAACAGCGCTATACCTCCACTATTTGCATAGTTAGCATGTAGCAGTGAATAGCTCATCATGCCCTTGTTTTTTTAGTCAATCATTCATTTGTTTTTGAGCCACGCAATTATAACGCAATATTCACTCAGTTCATCATCGGATTCTCATGTTAAAAAATAAAATAAAATAAAATAAAATAAAGTGCGACTCAGCCAAAAAAATAATATGAAAATAAAATAAAGTGCGACTCAGCCTGTTGGCCCCTGGAGCAAAATTTGGCAACAAGGGGTCGCACACGATATTCAAAAAGTTGAAAGCAATGGCCAGATTCAGGCCCAGGTAACCATAAAATATCTGGGAAGTTAAAAAAGAAAAATCAGTCAATATGCAGATCTCAAGACTGTCGTTTCAATTTGATTTTTAAATGAGACTGCATTTGTGGCAATCTTGATGGCACCCGGCAGTGAGTTCCACAGCTGTACAGAACTAGGATAAAATGAATGTAAATGGCTGTCAATATTAGATGCAGGTATGGCATAAGATTGACCACCACTCCTGGTGCTACTTTTATTCAATACTAGTTGTTCCATTGGGATATCAATTAGTTTAGCTCTGGTGAAGAAGAAGATATTATGTTTAATAAAAGCTCTCTCTCTTCTCTATGGTTTTCCATCCTAATTTCCTCATGTTCTTCCTAGTATTCCCCTTCTCTCTGATATGGTTCCTGTTACGAACCGTGCTGCTCTCTTCTGAATTTTTTTTCGAGGTTATCAATGTTCTTTAAATGGTAAGGATCCCAGACTGAGCAACCATATTCCAGTACTGGTCTAACCAGTGTTTTGTAGCAGTTGTCCTTAACCTTTTTGGGGCAGTCGTTGATGTTCCTGTATAAGAAAGCTAAGATGTTATTATTGCTTCTTACTACATACTAAATTGTAATGTTCTTTCCATTTGAGACGACTATCTATAATCACGCCTAAATATTTTGCAGCATTGGTTTCTTTAAGAATAGTATTGTGAATAGAATATTCTGATCTAGTTGGTGAGCGTTTATTACATATACGCAACACTTGGCACTTCTGGGGATGAAATTCCATTTTCCAAGTTCTTTCCCACTCTTGTAAAGCGTTTAGATCTTCTTGTAGAATGCGTGTATCATTCTTGCTTCTGATTGTTCTATATACTAAGCTGTCATCTGCAAAAAGCCTTATAGTAGTTCCAGCTTCAGTCTCTACCAGGACAGTTTTGATAAAGGCTATGTCCCAGAAGACTGGACACACAATTACCTGAAAGCTCTATTCAAACCAGGAAAAGATCATTATTGGCTAGGTGGATACTGCATACCCACTATGCAAAATATAGTAGGTAAATCAAGGAACGAATCATAGCAAGAAAACTCGCAATAGATCTTGAAAGTAGGCAAATCATCCATCCCACTCAAGGAGGCTACAGAATATGTAAAAGTATATGAGAAAATGCGGCCGCTTTTGCTTATGAAATACATGAAGGATTCCAAAGAAAGGAAGAAAGAAACTCTGGCAGTTGTAAGAGACCTAAAAATATATTCACACCAGAGTCCACTTCTCGATTCTAACGGAGCTACTACTTTTTGGAGTCAGCAGGTCACTTACACAATGGATTGCAGTAGCACTTTAGGAGTGAATCGTCATCCTTCGATCTGGAGACTGGATGTCTGAACCTCATAAACTGTCCATGAGATTACTTCAAGGTTCTCCTGTCTTCACTGTTTATACAATGTTTACACAAAAGGCCTTGCAGGTCTCAATAGAAACGGAATTGCTCAAGTGCTGACACAAGCAGATGATGGTCTGATCTAACAAAAAAACTGAATGAATACTCAGAAAGGAACAAAAGTAGTTCAGCAGCAGTTGAACAACATTGCTCAGTGGTGTCAAGGAACTGGATCGTCCATCAACCCTCAAAAGCCCAGACATTGATCTGCACTCTCCACAACAAGAGATTAAGCAATTACTCTCACCAGTTTCCTTCAATGGAATAGAAATGGAATCAACTGACAACCAACCTAATTGGTTGTAGGCTTTGATAGAATGCTTAACTTTAGAAAACGTGTTTAAAATGTTGTTCTTAAATGTGAAACGGGCCTTTCTACCATGAAAGCAGTGGCAACAGAAGGCATTGAACAGCGCCATCTCTACCAACTGCATCACGCTTTTTGTGCTGGGTGTGACTGATTTTGGATTAGGGCGTTTAACACTGTCCAAGAGCAATCTTTCGTCAATGGGAAAGAATTCAATGAGACTGATCTTGGGAACTATGAAGGACACACCTGTTGAAACTATGCAATACCTATTTGGACTTCCTTCAATGCCGGTCAGAGACACAAGTTGAACAGGTGAAGGCATATTTCAGGGCACTTGAAAATCCCCAAAACCCACTGCATGTGGCAGACAGGAAAAACAAAAGGCACTCGTGTAGGACGTAGAAAAACATAAATGGGACAGGCACAGAGACAATGTACAGTTTGTGTGGCAGTTATCAGAACTCAGAGAAACGAAGGAATGGAAGAAGTATCCACTTTAAACATCTCTACCAAACTGCCATCTCTCCAGAGCTTGGAATAGACACTGTTGAGAATGGCCAGAAGGCAAAACCAACGCAGAAATTCGGATCAGGTGGAAAACCTCAGCATAAAAGAAGATATTGTTATATACCCTGATGGTTCTGTCACCAAAGTAAGTCAGACTGTGGATAGATAATAAAGGAAATGGCCGAACCGTCCAGAAAGACAATGATGCATGCAATTTAACACCTTTAAGTTTCACAGTGGAGGTAGAAGCAACGACACAAACACTCCACTGGCTTTCATCCACAGACCTCTCAGAACTCAACAAACTATAACGCTGACTGACTCAACGAACCTGCTTTGAACAGAGGAACGTGCAATGGTAAGCCCTGCATGGCATGAGATGATATGCAACCTTCCATTGGAGACACCCATGTGATGTACTGTCCAGGACATGCAGGCGTCAACGGAAATGAGAAAGCGGACACATTTGCAGGCAAGGCAACGATGAGAATTGGATCACAGCTTGGCTGATCGAACGTGGTAAGAAAAACTAAAGAATCGCCGCAACAAACAAGGTCAAAGGCACTGTACCAGGGACCATCTTTCAGAACTCGGCTTCAAGAGAGGACGTGGCCGCACATCCAGGCTTAAAGGACAAGCAAGAAACATCACCTATCAAACACAAAACACATATTGGAATATTCTCAAGGCCAAAACTGCAAGGACTCCCAGAGAATGGGGCAGCCTCCTATTGGTCCTTTCCAAAGGCAGACACAAATGACCAAACACAAATCAACTGAGACAAGACTGAACTTCTGGGGTCCCTTGTTTCTATTTCAAACATACCAGTATTGGTCAGTGTGAATCAATGACGATATGCAAGTATGTAAAAAGGTGAGTCTACAGATGTGGGTGTGCATGCATCTGTGCGTGCGTGCGTGCGTGCGTGCGTGCGTGCGTGCGTGCGTGCGTGCGTGTGTGTGTGTGTGTGTGTGTGTGTGTGTGTGTGTGGCCATGTCATCGGCCCATGCACACACACATATACATACATAAGTCTAACTTACCACATGCAAACACAATTACTGTAATGGCACAGACA
The DNA here is from genome assembly GCA_016801955.1 of Conus betulinus. Lineage (NCBI taxonomy): Eukaryota > Metazoa > Mollusca > Gastropoda > Neogastropoda > Conidae > Conus > Conus betulinus. The sequence goes on along the minus strand of JADBJO010017646.1, from coordinate 4,964 downwards.
ATGTTAGGTACGTACCCAAGGTCTGACCAGCGCGTTAGGCAAATGCACAGGTCAGATATCTAGTCTACTAAGTCGTAGTCACGAGGCCTTCTTAAATTCTATTATCTTAGTCATTAATTTATTTATCAATCAGCTTCAAATCGATCACATTGTGGCCTTGAAACTTAGCAGATGTGGTATAGCGTTAATGGACTAGTTCGCATGCAGTAGCACCTCCTTGGTGAAACTGAAACTGACACTTATCGTTCCCCAAACCTGGAACAAATGAATACTGAAAATCCTGGACTGTGAGCACTTAATGATATTCGATGGTAATGTACAGGACGGTGGCGTTGCCTGACCTGGTCGTTGCCTAAAGGGTTTTTTTTTTTTTTTTTTTTTTTTTTTTACAGATGACGTGGCAGCAATTGCACACAGCACCCAGACTGTCTGTTACACGCTAGACCACTGAATTCCTCAGTACAAAATGAGTGAACATGCACAGGTAAGCGCAATAGCTTATAAGAATTCGCTGTAGATCCCGTGGTAGGTGTTCAGCTTGCAGACGACAAAATTCACCAGGCGGTATTGAAAGGAAGAGGATCCCTTTATTTAGAAGCCTTGAAGAATATGGGAACAACAAACTGCAATCGACTGTGCTTCAGGTTCAATGAATCGTACAGGAACTCAGTCGTACATGCAGCAGCCAACATTCTCTAATGGCAGTTTTTCATTGACTAGACTCAAACTCAATGAAGATTCAAACACTTCTGTGCTCGACAATGACTAGAACTCTTCAACAAATCTCATCTCTCTCTCCCTCTCAGTCGCACAGCTCTCTCATTCTTTTATATGTTCTCGAAAGAGTATGCTCGAACATACTCGATCATTCTTTTCTAGAATATTCTGTATATCAGTAAACTCATCCAGTGAAATCGCAACAAGCTTAAGCGAATGCGATTCGATCAGCTTTTACAACATTCTCGAACCTTGGATAATGCACTAGCAACTTACGGAGACCTAACATAATCTAACATAATCTCGAATATTCCAATCGCATTATCAATCGATCCGAAAACAAAAACTGAACAATTAGGCATACGTTCGCTTTCCAAATGTTTTAAATAAATCAACAATAGCACTATACTGATCGAAAATTGAGAGATCTACTAGCGATAGGCTAAGCAAAAGAAGGTTTGCAACACGCCATTATTGCTATGGCGTCTTTCGCGAGAGTTTCTCCTTTCCTGTCTCTCTTTTAAATCGTAACAATGACCTTGACCTAATTAGTTAAGTCGATGACAACACAGGTGGGTTTGTCTTCTCCTTATGTACCATAAAATCGAGAACACTCAGGTAGGCGACAATAAGTCTTGTACATGTCGTCACGAAGCAAGGGCAAAATTAAACATATTGAAGAAGTGAAAATGTTATCCACTACCAAAGCAGCATAGAGCATACCCCAAACGACGGACCTGGAAAAGTATCAGAAGCATTCAGTCTCCTGGGAAGATCTGGAACAAAACGCTCCCCTTAGGACTCAAACACCACTTCCACAACTCTGTGCACTCCTAACATTACTTTATCTACATGGGACTTGACACATAAGGTCTAACCAAGAAAAAGGACAAAAATAAGAATTATCTTTATATAGTGTAACAGCCCTTAATATGTGCTCAAGTACTCATACATACGAACACTAGACTTGTCTTACAAATGTAACAAAACAGTACCAACGAACAGTCCAGTCCATCCTGCTCTGAGGGTGGTGAGTCAAGTCGTAACTGCCGTGAAGTTTTGGAGGTGTTCAGGGTTTCGTTGAGAGGATGGCAGAAGTCTCCAGATAGCAGGGACTCGATATTGTGATATCTTGCCGAACATCGAAAATTATAGTTTTGATAACACAGAGAAGTGTTTCTGCTGTAGATCTGAGACACTGGGATGGCTAAAATACCTGAAGGAAAGGGGGGGTGATAAGGATTCATCAAAACAACGGAAAGACAGCACAGTAAATAGTGCAATAGGCAGATGGTAAAGTTTACTCAGTAGTGGAGTAACTGATCTCATTTTGACTGTGAAAATGAAAAGAAGCAGACGCTTTGCTTTGAATGGTTTGAAGACATGAATATCTCATTAGAAGACAGTCCAAACAGGAGCGAATTGCAGTGGTTGTGACTCAGAATCGGGGAAGTGACCAGCTCAGTGATAACTTACAGAGTGAGAAAGCTGTGGAAATGATGTGCGTGACACCAAATGCCTGGATGCGATATACTTGACATGTGGACTGACTTTATGTCCAATGAACAGGCCAGGGGACAGCCCGGGCAAAGGCCAGTTGTGGCAATGATCAGCAGACAGTACTGGATCTGGATGTGCCCTGTTCCACAAGTCTCAACTTCAAGAAACTGTCGGCTTTTTCTCATCCCATCTTCTGTGCTGTCTCAGTGACACTGCACCATGCCACCCATTCCAACTGCCCACCCACCCCCAACCCCCATCCCCCATCCACAGCCACAACCCTGCCCAGCCCACCACAGCCCCATTACGGGCAGTCCACAGGGAGCAGTCAGTATCAAGTTGTCATGAGCAACCCACCAGAGGAGACACTGCACTGCAGTGGAGGTGTTAAATGGTGCCTGTTCTACTCCATCGTATGCAGACCAACACCCACTAAACCCCACTGACGATAATAGTTGATCAAGGCTGCAGCGGCCTTTTCGTGTGAGGTGCACAATGTGACAATCCCTGTTAGCACGTACATCTCTTCTATTTCCTTCCTAAGGAAGGCCCATGGCGTGGCCCCACGATTGGATCGCCTGTGACATAGACTCCCTGCCTTGTCATAACCTGCTCTCAGCCATACGTGCTCCACTCAAATGGAGCCCTTTGAGCCTTGGGATTGCTATGCGATTCTGTCACTCTCTGGATCGTCAGTAGAGTCTTCCGGAATGGAGGAGAGGGGAGTTGAACTGTTGTCAGGCGCCTGTGGCAACTCTGGACGCCATGGCTGTCAGTCAAGGAAGAAAGCTGTGAAGGGAAGGGGGGGGGGGGGGGGGGGGGGGGGGGGGGGGGGGGGGCAGGGTCAATCGTTGGTGCCGTAAACTGACCACTCGGTGCTACGGCTGGCTGGCACTGGCGGGGGTTTTGTGGCGCTCTGTGGCTCCACACTGCAGGCCCTAATAGACGACTGCGCGAGTGACGAGACAGGATGAGGTGAGGTTTCTCCTAGCCACAGGCTCGCTAACAATGCGATGGGTCCAAGGTATGCAAGGAAGAGTGGAGACAGATGGTGGAGGAAGTAGAAAAGGTGATAAAGCCTGACCTGTCCCTGAAGCTAGCACACTGGATGGCACTGGTGTGTGGTGGCTATGCCCACCAAGCGGCAGAGACAGAGACATAATAGCAGATGCTGCAGTAGCGCAGGGAGCCAAACTCACATCCACAGCCTGGGCCTGCATGTCTGAAGCCGTGGATTGGGAAACAATGGCAGCCCCCATGGGGGCAGGAGACAACACCGGGCTTGGGGGCTGCATCCTGGCTAAACACTGAGACACCTGACGACACACCACATCAGAGATGGCCTGTACCTGTTACTTGTTCAGATCTATGGAGGTACAGGGTCCACTGTAGATACAGCACTGAGCAGGATCCACATTGCCATGTGAATTCATCTTCGACCAAGCAGTCTGTTCAAAGGGGCTATCAGTGTTAGCTATGATACCCAGTTGGATTGATGGGTATTTTTAAAAAAAACTGGTCAAACTCAGTCAGACGACTATTTCTATGTAGAGCTGTGGGGGATGCTACGGCCGGAACAGCCGATGGCGAGGTGGCAGCAGACTTGACCAAGCCCCACCTCTGCATCCCTTGCGAGCAGGGCCCTGCACAGAGAGTTTCCCTTAAGTCATATTAAGGCTCGGCAGAAGACAGAGTATGGCATGTACCTAAGAGGGGTAAGCCATCGCACTGACATGGTGCAGAAATTCTTTAGTCGCGAATTCGGCGTGAATGAACTCTCCTGAAGAGGGCAGCACCACATCCGTCCACTGACAGTCCCCCCTGAATGTGCTGACGCAGGTGACCCCGACAGAATCAAACCGAGGCCGTAGACATGGAGGGGAAATTGAAACTGAGGTCACCACGAGAGCAGGGCATGAAGGGTCTCAGAATTTGAGACATTTGTAATAGTGCTGATCGGTGTGGATGAGGGTGATGAACTGATGCTATGGATTTCCATTTGGTCTGAAACGGCATGACAGAGCTGTTCTCTATGCTTGCTTTCATAATACATCTCAGCGTTAACGAGGCCAGAAAGATACAGACATCTGCAGTGTTGGTCAGGAAATTTGAGCAACACTCTCAGAGACGCATCCATTAAGTGGATGAAACTCGACCGTGTGGTCCCAGTCTTCCCAAACTGAGCACACAGCAACCTCAATTCCAGATAGGAACTGGTCAGGGCAGAAAAATCCTACAAATAAACAGCTCTGATGGGAATCGAACACACGGACTGTCAGCCGGAAGTCCGTGATGCTACCCACTTCGCCATGACGGCTGCCAGCCAGCTTCATTCTGTTCCAACCCCCAAGCCAACACAGAACAATAAGGAGGCTGAAGATGAACTGGCGGCGGAACATTGAACAACTCGACAACCACCACAAGAGTGTTGAGTGGACACTGGCCTGCTACAGGGGACAGTGAAGCGTCCTGGCTGCCTCAGCTTTGTCAGAACGATGGAGCCAGCATGTGAGTGTTGTTGTCACTCTGCTTCATGGACGCTTTCATGGTTGTCATTATCAGCAGATCACGCACATCTCTCGCCCATCTCAGATATGACCGGCGACAGGTCGGTACGCGTGGTCACTCAGGTATTATATGCAATCGGTTTATTCAATACGTTATGTCTTTTTTTTTATTGATAGAACGATGTATCACTTACTGTGACAGCAGATGGTTTTAGTGGAAACTGAAACCCTGTTAGCGGC
>JADBJO010017645.1:32500-37109 GCA_016801955.1 Conus betulinus | reverse complement strand
ATGTAAATACGTAAAAAAAAGTCTCTCTTTGTTTCATTATGGAGGGTGAGACTTTTCCCAACCTATTGGAAACCTTGAATAATGGCTGCCTGGTCGGATGGGATATAATCACAAAATGAGAATTTGCTTTTTTCCTTCTTATTCTTAGTTGTACATGTTCTCCCCCCCCTTTTTCTTGTTGTAGAACATCTTCTTCTTTGCCTGATCGAACTTTATCTTCTTATATCATGTGTAACGTCTGTGCGATTTCTTCCTTTATTTTCTCTTGTGTCTTCTTCTTCGTCCCTCTTGTTCTCGTTTATCTTCTTTCTCTTTTGTACCTACATTACAGTAATTCATCTGTTTTCTCTCTTTCGTTTTATAGTGGTCGTCTTCCTCTTCTTCTTGCGCCTGTATGTGTTTTCCTCCTTCGTAATTAAACCTTTCATTGATTGTTTCCATGGAAGTATTTAAAGTATCATTGCAATCTGTGTAATAGTTCTATCAATATCATTAGTTACCATGAGAACAGAAGTATGATTTGTTATTGGCTGTGTAATATGATTTTTTTTCATTGGAAAATCTTCCTTACAATCCATTAAAAGTCATCAGCGGCCGTTTCCTTTCTTTCTTTTGATAAAAAGCTCCAAACAACAACTTCTTTGCATTTGTGAGAGGTTAGTTTGGTTAGTAAGCTTTTCCAGATGATCTTTTGTGCACCAACATATTCTAAAGGCATCCTGTTAAACAAGAAGTATTTTTCGTCAGTAGTACAGCAAACATTTTAATACATCGTTTTCAAAGAAGTTTCCCCAGCATGCTATGTTTGGGGATTAGTCTGAAACAGTCTATTGAGGTCTTTACTTCACCTTCTTTCAGAACTGGCACCATCATTAAACTCATTTAGATTTTTCAGAGCAGTACCACAGTTCGAACCACCCTGGCGCAAAGAGTGTAGGACAGACAATGTGCAGAATCTCCTACATGGAAGTGGTGCATCTATCAGACACGCACACACACACACACACACACACACACGCACATACACACACACACACACACACACACACGCACACACAAGAACAGTCCAATTGGTCACTATCTATAATCATCTTTTTTTTTTTAATGCGGAAGTGATGGATGGGTAGAAGAGGAGATGGGGTGAGGGGGGGCGATGTTTATTTTTTATTTTTTTTTTTTTTTTTTTGCTATTATAATCGTGTGGCTATATATTTTTCCTACATTCAAATACACATACATTTTCACGCCTAAGCATCCATATGTATACACGTACATGAATATGTAGAACTCCATACAGTTCAGACATGCACAAGTCTTACTCTCGCACTTTTTTTTTCCGTCTAATATCACGATTTGTGGAAAAGAAGTTAAATAAATGACACACACATAAATAGCTCTGCTTCTTGCCTGAATATATCTTCTTCGTCATCTGGTGTATTTCTTCCCCCTCTTCTTGCTATAGTATGCCTTTTACCTCTTTTTTTTCTTCTCCCAGCATAATCATCTTCTAACCCCCCCCCCCCCCCCCCCCCCCTTGCTTACCTCCCTCGCCAACTATCTCTCCTTCCCTATTCCAGCCGCTTCCCTATCTTCTTCTGCCTTCTATTTCATTTCTTCTCGCCAAAGCAAGGAATGTTTTGCGATTCCCTCCATTGAAGTCTGAGTAAAAATGTATATCATAAATATGAAAACCCTTCACTAGCTGCATGAGGAAACTATCGCAATCCCTCTCGAAGACAGATCTATATGTATCGCCTGCTCCGAGGCCTTTCGTCCGCTGGATCGGACTCATCAGAGAGACACGGCTGATTGTGTCTGTGCTCTTGGCGTCAGATAGAGACACAGAGACACACACAGTCCATAATTCTGTGGTGTTCCGACCGCCAAGGGTTCGAAAAAAGAATCCAACAGCACCCCCAAGCAGCCAGCGAAAGGTAGTAGAATTAAACAAAACGAAAGTGTGGAGAGGAAAAAAAGTTGTTGAAAAACTAAAAACATTACGCAAACAGTATAAAATGTATAAGAGACAATCTTTGAGCCTATGCTTGAGGATCCATTTAAGGATGCAAGGGAGATCAAAAGATATGGAACAGTCTGAGTGCTTACTCGAGTTCACGTATTACGTAAAGTTTTCCACATACGTAAGATATGCAGGATCATTTATTATGTGTTACGAGATACACTCTTACGCATGTAAAAGAAGCCACGCCACACAAGAAAAGCACCGTGGCAACCCACTGAAACCCCGTTAATATGTTTTATTATGTAGAGTTATAGGACCGGAAGGACAATGCAATATCGCCTCTACTCAGTTGTTCACATTTGCATACAAGAGGTAATAATTATATGCAAAAGAATTTTATACGCAGGTCGTCGACTGCACTGCAAAGAGACCATACCCTACAAGAATGTTCAGATCGTTGAACCAAGTGACCCGGAAGAATCGGAAACATGAAGTCCGGTTTAACTGTGAATTTTTCATACCACATGGAGGTTTCGAGTCCTGTGATTCAAGGATCGGTCTGATATTTTCGATTCATTTTGATGTTTGGCTATGCCAGCTTACTGGCATTTCAGCCATAACGGACATGTAATCTCGGACTTCTAGCTAACTTACTTGGTTTTGTAATGTCCTATATTTATTTTTTTTTCGGCGAACTTATTTTATGTATGTATTTATTTTATGTATTTATTATTTTATGTATTTATTTATTTTATATATTTATTTATTCATTTATTTAATTATTTATTCATTGATTTTGGTGCTGGTGGTAGTATTGTTGTTGTTGTAGTAGTAGTAGTAGTAGTAGTAGTAGTAGTAGTAGTAGTAGTAGTAGTAGTAGTAGTGGTAGTAGTAGTAGTAGTAGTAGTGTTATTGTTGTTGTTCGTCTTCTTCTTCTAAGCGTTATCATCAATCATTATTATTATTGTCACCACGATTATTGTCATTATTCTTAGTATCGTCACCGTCATCATCTTCATCTTCATGTTCGTCTTCATCAACATCATCATCATCATCACCACCACCACCACCACCATCATTTATTCAGTCATTCATTTATTCATTCCATTGTATTCAATAATGGGTTTGTTTTTTTTCACGTAGTCTTGTTGCTGTGTCTACTTTCGTGTCCTCTGTAGCTAATTCCCACGCTGCTCTGTCCGGCTTCTCATACACAACAGCATCAAAACATGTTCCCGGACCACAGTCCATGGAGTAAAATTAATTACAAGGACACTATGAGGCAACCACCAGAGTAGACACTGCACTGCTCCCGATTCTCTTCATTGGCATTCAGGGGTGCCTGTTCTGATTCAACATACGCAGAACACCACCTATCAAGCCCCCTACTGACGACAATGATTGCTTAGTTGCTGCAGCCAGCGTGGGAGAGCGCTCCTCTCCGGAGGGCGCCACCACGCCCGTCCAGCCAGCGAAAAATCTCCATGGGCTTGCCGATAGCGAGGACCGTGACGAAGTCACCAAAGGCTCCGATCTGAAGAGGAAATTAACAGTGCGGCTCGACGAGAACTGGGGATGATGGGCCACAGAATTTTGAGACCATTTACTTTGTAATGAAGAAAGAAGAAGAAGAAGAAGAAGAAGAATGAGAAGAAGAAAGGGAAAAAAATGAGAAGAAGAAGAAGAAGAAGAAGAAGATTTTGATGATGATGATGATGATGATGATGATGATGATGATGATGATGATGATGATGATGATGATGATGATGATGATGATGATGATGATGACGATGAGGATGAAGAGGAGGAGGAAGAGGAGGAAGAGGAGGAGGATGGAGTTCCATTGAGGTCTGAGACTACACTACAGGCTGCATTCTACGCTTTCTTTCATAACATCTATCGGCGGCAACAGGACCCACGAAATTCACCTGCACGTATGCTCAGGAATGATTGAGCAACGTGCTTAAAGCCGCGTCCATGGGGAGGCTGAAACTCGCCAGCGTTTTTCCAGTATTTCCAATGTGTGCCCATTTGGAGCTACTCTCAGCTCTAGCAGGGCCTGAAACATGGAATTCCCACACATAATTATCTCTGATGGAAGCGAACTCACACCTCCCGTCTTGCAAACCTGCGGCCTTAACCACCCGCCCACAGCAGCCAGATGTAATGACGTGATAGATCGCTTTCCACGGTCGGTGAATTTGGAACATTTCCCACCCCATTACCCACCCGGCCACCCTCCTCTTTTCCCACCTTCCACCTATCCCCGAGTTCGCTGTACCGCGTCAGAACAATGTGATGTAAAACAACAAATAGAGAAACATCCATGCGACCCCCCGCCAGAATATAACGCCATCTCCTTCTCAAAGAAGTCATGAAAGATTCCTCCTGTGGCTGCAGCCCCGGTCAACCTGTCTACAGAACCTCAGCAGTAACTGTCATGAACAACTTTCCTGTCGTACCCTTCCCCCTCCACCCCCACCCCCCTTCCCCCAGTACTGTTCTTACAAGACACATCTATGCATTCCAACAAATTTCGAACTCCTTTTTTCTTTTCTCTCTTTTCTTTCCGTGTGCACCTCTCTCTCTCTCTCTCTCTCTCTCTCTCTCCTCTAAAAAAAAAAATGCATGGGCCTGCGCGCACAA
>JADBJO010017645.1:25000-27500 GCA_016801955.1 Conus betulinus | reverse complement strand
ACGTCGACCAGATCCAGTTGGAATTCTTTTCAGCTGCCTCTACAATACTCTCCCATAATCCCCTCTGTCATTTCCTTCTGTCGGCCATTCTTTCACAGCATACCACATGGACATCAGATAAGTCTCTCTTCGTTCTTTATTTGTACTGTCCTAAATGTTAAATGTGATCCTTTTTTTTTTTTTTTTCACTTGAAGAAGACCCAAGCGGTCGAAATGCATCGTGTCTTGTCCTGTATTTTGTTCGTCAATGTCCTCGGCGGCAACTAACCCCCACTCTTCTAGCTTCCGTGCACTTAGTGTCACGTCTGTTTCACACAATGATTTGTAAACTTCTGCCGAGTAGAGCGTCGGTGTTGGTGGCGTAGTATTTCCTCTGCTACTGCTAAACGCATGTACGATCTCTTTAAGAACTTGATTGTGTCTCCATGTGTTCCTTCCCAGGGTTCATGCAGTTTTGTATGAACTCAGGAATTAGCTTCTTCAAGATTAGCATGTTCCGCTCTCTGTTTGCCCTGACAGAGTGGACATGTAGGGTCATCTGATTTTCCTCACGTCACCAGGTTTGAATTCAAGGGCAGGAGGTCACATGCAGATCCGAGGATCACGCCCATCCTGAGAAGTCCCGTGTGCCTTATTTCATTCTAGCTGAGTCTTCTTTGGGCTGTCTTTTCGCAGATCGTCCACTGTTGGCCTCGCTGGACTGCCTTCTGGATTGTCTTGCCATCCTGTTCTTTCTCCAATTCCTGCATTATATGTCTCTCTTTGCTTTCCCTCTTGCCTTTGACTACCACCTCATTTCTGTCGACTCCAGCCCCTGTCTGTCAGTCTGTATATGCCCCGTTCTTTAACGATGTCGTTGTCCTTTGCCATGCCGGCTGCCTCCTGAACTTTCCATGTTCTGCCAGCGTTTAGCCTGGGCTGAATTGACCTCAGAACCTTGTCGCCGGAATCTTCAAGCATGGTTAGTAACCTGGCTTTGACCCCTTTGTACTCATCAAGGGTGTATTTCAGGAATAGCTTCGGCTTCGCCTGACGACAGTAGAGCGAAACGTTCACTAGACCAGGTGGGACACCAAGTCATTTTCCTGTGTATTTGTCGGTTTTGGCCTCCATTGCTTCCACTACACTAGATCTGATACTTTGCGTCCGTAGAGGCCAGAGAAGCTTCGGGATTAACATGACCGGCAGAAATCAGACCTTGTGTTATCCATTGGTTTCCTTCTACTATTTGCTTGATGCTTTTCTCTCTCTTTGTGTCTGTCAAGGACTCATCAAGCATTCTTCCAAGGATCTTGACTGGTTCTGTCATGTTTTAGATGGCTTATTTGGATACAGTGAATGTAAGTATTTCAGCTACTTTTCCGTTTGGCGAGGACAGGCTTCCCGATTTCTTTCGGTTGAAATTCATCCCAGGTTCGGCAATTGAGTTGTCTAACTGTTCAGTATTTTGTGTATTTCATCTTCCTTGGTGAGAAGGACCGTTGCGTCGTCCTTGAAGGCTTTTAGAGGGTCATGCGGTTTCCGTTCCCGTGATTGGCTGAATCTGTGCAACTCATGAATGTTCTGAAGATGATCTCCAGTGCAAACACAAACAGCATTGGAGAAACTGCACAACCCACTGCCATGCTCACTTCCAGAATGATCCAGCCTGTTGTGTATTCCTTTGTGGAAAAGCTCATTGAGAAACCATGAAATTACAAATCTTCAGTTCTCGGATTGTTTGGGGGAATGTGATATACCTTGAGGGTCAGTTGAATCATCTTGAGTGGAACTGACCCACGTGCATTTGATAAATTATACACCACGCCGCGGTTCTGTTTCTCTGCCTTAGCTCTGTATTGCTTCACTCATCAAAGCCGTTTTCTCTACATACCCAGACACTCCCAGTGTGTCTACTTTTTGGGACTGAAAAAAAATCCAAGTACATACTCATTTTCTATGAGGTATTTAATCATCCTGGCGCCATAACAGAGAAGAAGATTTTCCTCTCAACACTCCAAAGTATTATTGGTCTGAGGCTATCACTCTGGTTTTGCTCTTTGGGAATGTACACTCCGTCAGCTATCAATCACTGATCGCTGATCTTCAGGTTTCTCCATCCTGATACCGTCTTTCCTTATACAGTAGATAGATGGGTATTCCACAGGGTCAAAGAGAATATTTGGCTCTATCTATCGTTCTTTTCCTCATCCAGTGTTGGTGGCGTGTCACTGAATTTTTACTCTACCTGTATAGGCCAACCCAAGCCCTAGATTTCGAGTGATGCTTCGCATTGAGAGTCGAAATATTTTCTTACCTGAGATACTGCTTAAGAGTCTTCTATTTGTTCACTGTGAGTATCCCTGATTTGGAATGCTCGAATACTTTCCTGGAGAATCATAGAAGACGTTTGTGAAGAAGCAATCTTCATTTTTTCTTCTTATTGCACCTGCTCGTTTTTGCTGAGTCCGTTTTGCTGGAGGCACCGTGTTGTGCTTTTAGATATTTCCAGGGTCTTTTT
>JADBJO010017645.1:12500-20000 GCA_016801955.1 Conus betulinus | reverse complement strand
ATAAACCCCCTGCATCCCTGCATATGATAATCATATTTCAATAACGAGGGGGTATTAGCTGACTGATCGAGGGTTAGATAGCTTCAAAATGTCGAGTGAAGAGGGTGCTGAGACAATGGGTCCGTTGAAAAAAGATGGACCTCATAGAAGAAGGAAAAGCTTTAGGACTAAAGGGTCCGGAACTGAAGGCATATGTAGATGAGAACTGGCCTCGTGTAATCGAGGCTCAGAAAATGCAAAGGGAAGGGAAAACAGAGAAAAAAAAGAGAGGAGAGAGAGAACGGGGAAAAAGAAGAGAGAGAGAAAGAGAGAAAGAGAAAGAACGGGAAAGAGAGAGAGAAGAGAACGGGAAAAAAGAGGAGAGAGAAAGAGAACGGGAAAGAGAGGAGAGAGAGAGCGAGAACGGGAAAAAAGAAGAGAGAGAAAAGAGAAACGGGAAAAAGAGAGAGAAAAGAGAACGGGAAAAAAAGAGAGAGAGAACGGAAAAAAAGAGAAGAGAACGGGAAAGAGAGAGAAAAGAACGGGAAAGAGAGGAAAGAGAAAGAAGGGAGATAAGGGCAGTTTGAGTTAGAAAAATTAAAAATGGAGAAAGAACGGGACGTGGACGCAAAACCTCAAGCGAAGTTTGCACCACATGTCAGTCCCTTGATCAATATGCCAAAGTTTGATGATAATCCGGACCATTTAGAAGATTTCATTTCGCAATTTGAAAGGATTGCCAAAGATCAGGGCTTACCCGAAGAACGGTGGGGCCACAAATTTGTCCGCGCTGCTGACACCAAAGCTAGGGATGCTTTTTTCTGCTTACCCACCGGAAAAAACAGATGGATTATGAGTCGGTGCGTGATGCTTTGTTTCAGAGGTACCAGGTAACCGCCGATAGATATAGGAAATGTTCAGAGAAAACTGTTCGTAAATCAGGTGAGACACACGTACAGTTCCTTTATCGGCTTAGGGCTCTCTTTGATAAATGGATTAGGTTAGGAAACATCGAACAAACTTTGAACATTTGAGCCAGGAGATGAAGTACTGCTCTTGCTGCCAGAGCAGCATAACAAATTGCAGTTGTCCTGGAAGGGGCCATTCATGATAGTGGAAGCGAAGGGTGGGATGAATTACTCTATTCAGTTGCGTCCCAACTACATTAAAACTTACCATGTGAACATGCTTAAGAGGTATGTGAGGCGTGCGGAAGCCGCCAATTCCGTGGTAGCCACTCTTGTGAGGGAGGAAAGTGAACAGGACTGTGAACAGTCCGGGACAATCCCCAGTCCCCCTCTGACGGCAGCGGAAACGTTTGAGGACTGCATGTAGGATCCGCTGCTCAAAAGGGGGCAGCAGCAGGAAGTTCGCGATCTGCTCGCCGAATTCCCGGACACACTGACTGAACGACCGGGACTTACTCAGCTCGCAGAGTTCCAGGTCACACTGCTCGATGAGCAACCAGTGCGATCTAAACCCTATCCTCTTCCCCATGCCAGGCAGGAGGCCGTCAGGGAAGAGATCAGAGAAATGCTAGCGTTAGGGGTGATCGAACCAACGCAATCACACTACGCGCTTCACCGGTCGTACTGGTGCAGAAGAAAGATGGATCAAACCGGTTCTGCGTAGACTATCGCAGGCTGAATTGCGTCACTGCTTTCCAAGCAGAAAGCTATACCAGATCCGGAGGCCATCTTTGCCAAAATTGCACTGCTAAGTATTTTTCGAAGGTGGATCCTCACCAAGGGGTATTGGCAGATCCCTGTTAAGCCAGCAGACAAGCCGAAGCTGGCGTTCATCACCCAGGACGGGACATATACCTGGCGGGTCATGCCGTTCGGAGTGAAGAATGCTCCTAGCGTTTTTACGGCGATGATGAGAGATTATTGAAGCCACTGAGAGGGAAACCAGTGGACAATTTCATGGATGATCTCCTCATCGCAACAGAAACGTGGGAGGAGCATATGGCAGTCTGGAGGGCTGTCCTGGAAAGAGACTGACTGAAGCAGGACTTACCGCTCGTCCCTCCAAGTGTCACATAGGGTTCCGGACGCTTGACTACCTTGGACATCGTCTCAGCTGCGGCCAGCTGTCACTAGAGGATGCCAAGGTAAGGCAGCTTAAGGAAGCGGAGAGACCAACAACGAAGAAGGGGGTAAGGGCTTTTCTGGGGCTGGCTGGTTATTACCGCCAGTTCGTGCCCCATTTCAGCACCATAGCAGGGTCTCTCACGGACCTGCTAAAGAAGAGTGCACCTAACAAGGTGGTGTGGACAGATGAATGTGAGGGGGCCTTCCAGTCCCTGAAAGACCATCTAACTTCAGGTTCTGTACTTAGGCTGCCAGACTTAACCAAAGACTTTGTGCTGAGGACAGACGCGAGTGATCGGGGACTCGGGGCCGTCATACTCCAAGCCCATGATGGAGTGTTACATCCCGTAGCATACGCGAGTCGGAAACTGAACAGAGCGGAACGGAACTACGCGGTGTCCGAAAAGGAGTGCCTCGCCATAGTGTTTGGGGTGTGTCGCGGTTTCAGAAGTACTTGTACGGGAGGACTTTTGTCCTCGAGACCGACCATGAACCTCTGTCGTATTTGGCCCAAGCCAAACTGACCAGCAGCCGTCTCATGCGGTGGTCACTGCTACTCCAGGAGTATTCTATGAGAGTTCGCTACATCCCGGGTAGCCAGAACGTAGCAGCAGATTTCATGAGTAGAAGTATGGGGAGGTGGTTGAGTCAGAGTAGCAGCCAACCTAGCTGTGGGTGTCAGATCAGCCCTGTTGCAAGATGTCTGACCTTCGTGCGCATAAAACTGATGGGCTATTTTGGGTTTATATGCCCAGTATAGGACGGGTTGAGTCCGGGTACTATTGGCGAGCCACAAACGGCGGTCAAGATTGAGAGGGGCAAGAGTAGGTCAAGGGTTGGAAAAAAATGCCCTTCGGGGTGTGCTGTTGTAGTGTGAACAACAGAAGTAGAACAATAGTAGGAGCAAGGCCTTCAGGGTGTCGCCGCCTTAAGTGTGAGCGGGTAGCAGTGGGACAATAGTATGACCACTGCCTACGGGCTGCTCTTGTTGTGGCGTGAGCGATCATCCGTTACGGACAGCTACGGGGTAAACTAATGTAGCTGGCTAGTTGGGTGTACACAATTGTGATGACTCTGGAATGCTGTTTTCCTTTTCTTTTTATTTTGAAGGCCCATTGTAGGGCACGGTTGAGCCTATATTCATGTGTTATTTTTCATTTTTTGATACACGTTTTCAGTTGATGTTGCTTTTGTTCATTGCCCTTTTATGGAGCGGGGATCAGTACGTACTCATGTGTTATGATTTATGATTTTTTTTCTGGTTGATATCTGTTTGCTCATGTTGTTTTGTCACCGCTCGATAAAGTGTGAAAATGTCCTTAAGTTGCGAAATCAGGACAAATGTTTGATTTGCATATTGTGTGTGAGACCGTGTGAGCAGATTGTGGCCACACGCCTGAATTTGATTTTGATGTTACGTACGTTGGGGCACACGCCTGAATTTGAATCTTGTCTTTGTGGATTGTGGCCACCACCCCCTGAATTTGAACTTGGGTAAATCATGATTGTGCTATTATTAGAAGTGAATGGAATAATTAATTAATTAATATGTATATACATGCTGATGGCTAACGCTATAGAGGGAGTTCTGTAGTATATGTGAGCCAGTTTAGAGTTAAATGTTTTGCACAGTCGCTTATGACTGACCAAGAGTGATCTTTGGATTATCTGATTGATTTATTGGTTTTAATTGGGTACATTATCCATATTAGAGATGTTGACGGAAGTGATGTCTTGAAGCATAGGGGTAGTACTGTTATATCGACCCCCATGCAATTGAGTTTGTTTTATCCAGTCTGCGAACATTTCGTCCTGGAGGAAATGTTGGTTGGAACAACATTCTTAGGTACGGGGGTGTCATGAGTCGGCCGAATGTTCTCGAACATTTAGGCAAATTAAGGGTAGTTTTGTTGTTGTTGAGAGCAAGTTCCTTGGGTTCTTCAAGTGTGCAAATTCAGGCATCACCAGAGAGGAATACCCCGAGTCGTTTACTGAAGGAGGGGAGTTACTGGGAAGTGTTTCACATGTCCGAGGGATAGTGACAAGTAGTTGCCGACCTGCCGGTCCTGGCTAGAGAAGAGTGTCACCCATGAGACTGGCTATTAACTGGGTTGTCCAGCGGGCTAAAAGGAAGGCAATCGTGTCAGGTGACCGTCACGGGTAGGCGACCGTCAGCCTGCAGGCAGAGTACAGCGACCCTTCAGTCGTTCTTCTTCTGAGGAATGAATGGAAGGCTTCAGCCTATTGAGGGGTTGCACCTTGTTGTCTATAGGGTGTAGTCACCACTTGAAGCATCAGTCCTGGCTGGTAGAGAAGTCCAGGCTGCTAGTACAATGAGTAGCTTTGGGGAATGAAACATGAGTTGAATAGGAGGTTATGCATTAACCACTTGGTACCCAAGTCCTTGTTGGTGCTAACAGCTGTGGTGTGTGTGTATGTGTAGGTGACTAGTGATTCCATTGGTGGAATAAAAATAACTTGGGAGTTATTGGTACAAATCGTGT
Source organism: Conus betulinus (assembly GCA_016801955.1). Taxonomy (NCBI): domain Eukaryota; kingdom Metazoa; phylum Mollusca; class Gastropoda; order Neogastropoda; family Conidae; genus Conus; species Conus betulinus. The sequence goes on along the minus strand of JADBJO010017645.1, from coordinate 15,424 downwards.
TGATATGTGTGTGCCAGTGATTCCATTGGTTGAACCAGTTTAAACTCGAGTTTTCTCTTGTTTGAGAATGGATATAAGGTGCCTGGAAAACCAGGAAGGGTGTGACTCACTTAAGGGAAAGTGAACTCGCCCGTCTTGCTGAGGGCTCAAGAAAATACAGCGAGAAGCAGAGGTTTGCTGTCGCCTCGTTGTCTCCTAGGTGGGGGGACGTAAGACAGTGGAGGTTGCTGTAGCCTCGGAGCCGACGACGAGAAGAATTGTCTCCCGTGTGGGGGCGGTCGACAGCAAGACGTGTTAGCCTGTTGGGGCCTAGACAGGGAGCTGCCAGACAATGGTGGGGTGTTTGCAGCCAGAGAAGACCTGTGGAGAGAGGCCGACAGGAGCCCTTTCCGTGGAGAGGGCAGAGTGCGGTGGAGTCCGGAAGACTCGTGTGAGGGTGCGACTAAAGCTACGTTGCCAGTGTTCCCCAACTGGGATTAGGCCAATCGGAGGAGGACAAACAGTGTGGCAGTTTCAGCTCGTGGTCGCACTGTGTGATGAGAGAAACTGACGGTCAACCGAGGAATGCTGGCAAGTTATGGACGTTTCATTGTTCTTAAGTTTATAAATGTGCAAATGTAATAGTGAAATATTGTCTTTCCTGGTTAAGTAAGAATCACTGAAGAACAGGGGATGCGATTTATGAGATTGTCTGTATGGTGTTTACATTGTTGTATGATACAGATGATTGTGTTGTGTGTAGTGACGGGTGGGGGCTCGGAGTCAAGTTAAAATAAAAGTTGATTATTTTCTGTGAAATGTTATTGGTTTCCCGTCACCTTTGTGCGGGCCCGATGTGAGTGACAGAGTGCATGTGCGTTGCTTTGGTTTTTTTGACTGCTGATGTATTTGTGCAAAACCCTCTGTCTGTCTGTCTGTGTGTGTGTGTGTGTCTCTCTCTCTCTCTCTCTCTCTCTCTCTCTCTCTCTCTCTCTCTCTCTCTCTCTCTCTCTCTCTCTCTCTCTCTCTCTCTCTCTCTTCCACTCTCTGCCCTCTTCTCTCTGTCTATCTCTGTCTGTCTCTCTCTCTCTCTCTCTCTCTCTCTCTCTCTCTCTCTCTCTCTCTCTCTCTCTCTCTCTCTCTCTCTCTCTATCAACAAACCAGCTGCTAGCTTAAAAAAAAAATAATAACAGGCCCATTATCAATGAGGGATTCAAATTAAAAATCATTTCACGGGCAGAGAAAACCGCAAAAGTTGTTGCCTACACTGAAACTTGTATTAAAAAAAAAAGAAAACAATACGGTCTCCATGAAACACAAGAACGGACTCCTTCGTACACTGGTAGATATTTCGTCTTCCTGTGTGCATACCAAACATCGACCTTCACGGCAGACCTAGAAAAGAAGACTTCAACCCATGGACTCAGAGGTATAACCGCAAGACACTAAACATCAGACAGGTTGACTGTATCAGCAAGCTAGACAAGTGTGGCAAATAATCAAGCAACGCATCAGACTGTATGAAAATCTACTGACATCGGTTCAGAAAAGAACATTATGTTGGTGTGGCCATGTTACCCGATCCAATGACATTGTTGAAACAGTCCTTCGGGGAACAATTGAGGGAGACAGACGGACAGGAAGACAGAAGAAAAGAACGATTGACTGACTACTTCGTAGAATGGACAGAAAAAAACATTTGCAGCCACCGGCTCTTAGCACACAGAGTTTCAGGGGGACCTGGTGTACAGTTCTTCAGAACGACGCTCCATGACTCTATATGGAGATAAAGAAAGAACAGGAAGAGGAAGAAGAAGAGAGAGGAGGAGAGAGGAGGAGGAGGGGAGAGAAGGAGAAGAAGAGAGAGGAGGAGGGGGGAGAGGAAGGGGGAAGAAGAAAACAGAGGAAAAAGAAGAAACAGGGGGAAAAAAGATGGAGGAGGAGAAAGAAGAGGAGGAAGAAGAAGAAAGAAGAAGAAGAAGGAGGAGGAGGAGCAGGAGGAGAAGAAAAAGAGGGGGGGGGGGGGGGGGGGGAAGGGGAGAAGAACAAGAAAGAAAAGAAAAGGCAACATACATTTTGTGCGCTTGTTTGTGTAATCAGAAAGAGAGAAAAAAAAATGGTACGATCCCCAGTGCAAAAGCAAACAAACAAACAAACACACTTTAACTTGCATGCCATGAAGAAGAAAATGTCCGTCACACCGAGGGCAGGACCTTCCTCTTTCCTGTCACGCTGATGGACACGTGGTGAAAAAAACCGCGCTGACGTGTTTTTAACATTATTTGGCAACAAAGACAAGAACCTGAGGACGCATGGACGTCCACGTGAGGCCGGACACACCCACACCCACACCCACACCCGCACACGCACACACACACACACACACACACACGCACACACACACACACACACACACACACACACACACACAACGCACGCACACACACACACACACACACACGACACACACACACACACACACACACACACACACACACACACGCTGGTCACTCAGTACCATCTGATAACATCAGACTTAGGACTCTTCCTCGCCCATCGGAAACATTCCACAGCGGCAACCAAGGACTTTCATTTTATCAGAGCGTCCTTGGGCCACCCGGTTCACGATCACCTCAATACGGACAGGACTCTTCGTGCTTTTGGAATCAATTTTTCCCCCTGTTGCTATGTTCAAAAAGGGGTTGGGGGGGGAGGATACGAAGTGGCAGCTAGGATGGACGGAGAGGAAGGAAGGGGAGAAGGGGAAGGGGAAGGGGGAAGGAAAGGGGAAGGAAGGGGGGAAAAAAGGGGGGCAAGGACATATGGGATGGGTGGGCGCGTGGGTGTTGAGGGGGGGGGGGGGTGAGAAGTCGGAGGGAGAGGGGTTGGGTTAGCAAGTTTGTTACATGCTCACGATTTGGGCAGAGAGAGAGAGAGAGAGAGAG
>JADBJO010017645.1:0-7500 GCA_016801955.1 Conus betulinus | reverse complement strand
CACTACCCCACCCGCATCCTCAGCACCCCACTGTCCCTCATCTCTCTGTGTTCTGTATGGTCTATGCTCGCTGCGGTTCTCCTACTTTCCGATAGTGTTGTTTTGGAGATTCTCCTTCCTCCTCTCCCCCTCCTCCTTTTCCTCCTCTTCTCCCTCTTTTCATTTGTCTTCTCTTTTAAATCAAATCCGCCTAGTTTTCATTTCTTCTTCTTCTTCTTTTCTGTGTGTGTGTGTGTGTGTGTGTGTGTGTGTGTGTGTGTACGCAAGGGGGGTGTTCTCGTTATTCTTTCTAGTCCATGTTTTTATTCCCATGCTCCCTCTTTCCTTTTCTTTCTTTCTTTCTTTTCTTTCTTTCTTTCTGTCTGTCTGTCTGTCTGTCTGTCTGCCTGTCTTTTTTCCGGTTTCCCTCATTTTTTTTTTTTTCGAGAGCATCATGGGAACGATTAGGCTTTTCTTTCTTTCTTGACTACTTTCTGTCTGTCTTTCTTTCTTTCTTTCCCTTCTTTCTTTTTCCCCTCTTCTTATTTTTTTCTAATAATACCATGGGGATGATTATGGCCTCCTCCAAGGAGGTCACATTTACATGTACGTCCGTTGCTTGGTTTGGTTGTATGCTCTTCTGGTTGTCTGTTGGCAGCATTATACAAAAAAAAAACCAAAACATCGAGGTTAACAAATACTGGGTGGAAATATGGGATATAGCCCAAGTTTGAAACCCATGAAAAAATTGGCGATAATTCGTGATGCAGATCCAGATCTAAAGCCAAGCCATGCAGGATCCGTTTGGTAAAAGTATCACACACTTTCCACTGGGCTTGGACACTGTGAAGACACTGTGTCCAAATTGACAACTGTCTATGAAGCTCTGTATTTTTTTCTGGAGTACCCAAACTTTGTAATGATTTAAACGTTAACATACTGTGTTTTTCCATACAAATGTGAGAAACAAAGCTTTTATGGGAGATAACTCTAATGGCTGACATTGAAGATCAGACGTGAGCAATGCGTTCTCAATGAAACGTTCGATGTTTTTTTTTGTTTTTGTTCGTTTGTTTGTTTGTTTGTTTTGTTTTTACTGTCGAGAACAAAAGGAAGTCGAGGGTCGGCGAAAAAAAAGGGGTCGATTGAGATACCTTAACAATGGGTGCTTTTTTTTCTTCTTCTTTCTTCTTCTTTAACATGTGTCAACCTGACCAATTGACAACTGACCAAGCTTTCGACCGACTGACAGTCTGACTGAGGGACTAAGTAAATGACTTGATCACTTTCCTAGCACAGATGTGAAAGAAAATAACGGAAGATGAAGATTTAGCTGTTCGAAGCGTCGTGTCTGTACGTGTGTTGCCGCCAGTGCCGTGTTCTACCGAGAATTATCGTCAGGGAGTAAAGGGACTGCACTGTCGCAAGCAAAGCTGGATTTCGGGCTTTGGCGTGTGGGGATTCATCCCTCAATCACAGAATGGTAAAAGGAAGTTTTAAAATCGACAGGTCTGTTTCGAGCGCTGGCTCTCCTCAGGATCCTGAGGAGAGCCAGCGCTCGAAACAGACCTGTCGATTTTTAAAACTTCCTTTTTACCATTCTGTTTTTAACAGATGTTGCTCCCCAAGGGGTCGAGCATTTTAAGAATTCTATTATACATATACATATATATGTATGTATGTATGTCAGTGTGTGTGTATATGTATGTGTATGTGCGTGTCTGTGTGTGTGTGTGCTTGCATGCGTGCGCCCGTGTTTGTAAAGGGGGTGGGTGGGTTACGGAGGCTGCCAGTATGTACATTGTTGTTGGGTTTTAAAGGGTGGAGAGAGAGAGAGAGAGAGAGAGAGAGAGAGAGAGAGAGAGAGAGCGTGTGTGGTATTTGTTCAGGTTTGAGAATGAGGAAGGGGCAAGGGTATGGGTCTGAAATCGTGTGTGTCTGTGTGTGTGTGTCTGTGTGTGTGTCTGTGTGTGTGTATGTGCGTGCGTGTGTGTGTGTGTGTGTGTGTGTGTGTGTGTGTGTGTGTGTGTGTGTGCGTGCGTGCGTGGCGTGTTTGTGTGTGTCCGTGTGTGCGTGCGTGTGCGCAAGTACATGTGTGTGTAAGAGTGTGCGTGCACGCGCGCGCGCGTGTATGTGTGTGTTTATGATAGAATTATGCCAACATGAAAATATGTAAGCACACACACATACACACACAAAACACAACACATACACACATACACACACGCGCGCGCACACACACACACACACACACACACCGTGTAGATAGAGAGAGCCTGGAAGGGGAGCAGCTATGGTATTTGTGTTTGTCGGGAGGGTGAGGTGGTTGGGGCTGCAAATAAGGCTGACGTTGATGGATGACGACGCACGAACAGTGAACAGGTACCTGAGGCCGACAATAGCTGTTCTGGAACAAGCACAAACATCGTCTCGTGAAGCCGCAGAATCGCAAAAGCTTTGGCCACCTTTTTTTTTTTTTTTTTTTCCTCGTGCGTGCATTGTCGATACCTAGAATGTATTAGAGGACAGAGCTAAATGAGTCACTGGTGCGAGATTTATACGGGGTTTGGAGTTGCTAAATGGTTTTCATGCACGTACCTAGTAAGTCAAGATTTAGGTTGATCTGATTGTTCTAGAACGGAACCGTTGTAAACCGAGGCTTCAATACAGAAGTAGTAAAAAGCTGTTCGTTGTCTTGACCCACATTCGTATCTTCGCCAGAGGCATAATATAACGTTTTCTTACTCGTCTGCTGGTTAGTCTGTCTATCAGAAATAGAACAGCGAAACTACGAAACCGATTTTGACCGATTTTGGTAGAAAGATAGATTGTGGCCCACAAAAGAACCCAAAACATTTCAGTGCAGATCCATGGTACGGATTAAGATCAACTGAGAGGTGGGGGAGAGGGGGGGGGGCGGGAGAGAAGGAGGGGGCTAGGAGAAGGGGAAGGACAGTGAGGGGGCAGGGCGGATTCAGGGCACAATGACTCAATGACTGCTCCACGATGTAGACAAACAGATGTGTAAATATGAAAGATTTTCTCAAAATGACGCCATTACATTTTGGTGGAGATCTGTGGCTTGGATCCGGGTCAAAGGGCAGACACAAGGTCTGTTCCACCTTAGCGGAGGTCAACGCTTTCCCGTGATTCCCTGCAAAAGTCACGTGTGAATTCAAGAAGAATGGGGTCGCCTTGCATTGCTTAGGATTGATACGGGTTTTGCATGATTGCTTCGATTTTACCCACGTTTGTAACCGTCTCTACTTCTTCTTCTTCTTCTTCTTCTTCTTTATTTTATGTTCTTGTTGTTCTAGTTGTTGTTCTTTTTATTTTGTTGTTGGTTGTGGTGGTGTTTTTTGTTGTTATTGCTTTGTTTGGGTCGTGTGTCTTTTCGAAAATTGATTTTGTGTGTGTGTGCTTTTAGAGTTTTGTTTGTTTGCTTGCTTCTTTGTTTACTTGCTTGATATTTTAGACGGTAATAGTTCCTAATATAGAATGGTTGTTATTGCTCCGTTTGGGTCATGCGCCCTTTCGAAAATTGATTTGTGTGTATGGTGTGTGTGTGTGTGTGTGTGTGTGTGTGTGTGTGTGTGTGTGTGGGTGTGTGTGTGCTTTTAAAGTTTTGTGCGTTTACTTGCTTCTTTGCTTATTTGCTTGATTTTTTTAGACGGTAATAGTTTCCTAATATAGAATTGCGGGACTTACTCTCACGATCATTTTCGATGAGTTTTTGTACGCATTGAAGGCATACATTGCATTGAGCTATATTGCGTTGCACACTTTACGTTGAACCATATGCATTGAGTTACAGTACTCAATTTCACTGTATTGCACTGCATTGAATGTTTTACTTTTTTTTTAAATTGAATTGTACCGCATAAACTGGTTTACATTGTACTCTGTCGTCTTACGCGTTGTATGCTAGTTGTACGTCGCACTGTGTTACATTGTACTACTGCTTGCATAATATTGTACTACATTTATTGCATTACATTGTATCGTACTGTCTTACATTGTATCTGTGTACAGTATTGTATTGTACTGCAGCTTGTTGTATCGCTGACGGTGTGTTACATGGCATTGTAGTACAGTATTTTATTGTATTGCATTCCATTCTCTTCGTTTGGATAGCGTTGTATTGTATTGCATCGAAATGATTTGAATCGTGTTGTTGTTGTGTTCTGTTGCATGTATTATGTTGCATTGTGTTCTGTGCATTGTATTGGAGTGTTTTGCAATATTACATTTTAATGTAATGAATTTGTTTGTTCTGCATAGCCCTGTGTTTAATGCATCGTACAGGTGTGTGTGTGTGTGTGTGTGTGTGTGTGTGTGTGTGTGTGGTGTGTTTGTGCGTGCGCACATGCGTGCGTGTGCATGTGCGTACGTGCGCTGGAGCGTGTGTGTGTGTGTGTGTGTGTGTGGGTGTGTGTGTGTGTGTGTGTGTTTGCGCGCGCGCGCGCGCATGTGTGTATGTGTGTATGTGTGAGTGTGTGCGCGTGCGCGTGCGCGCGCGCGCCTCTGTGTGTGTATGTGTGGTGTGTGTGTGTGTGTGTGTGTGTGTGGGTTGTGTGTGTATGCGTACGTGTGTTTTGTTGTTATTTATCGCTTTGTGTTCTGCTCCATTGAACTGTGTTGCCCCTTTTTTTATGTTTTCTTTCTTTACAATGTATCGCATTAAATTTTTTGCCGAATTGTTTGGCATCGTACTTGTGTAACGCATCATACGAAACACCGTACGACATGGCATACGAAAACGGCGTTTCAATACCAAAAACGGCGTCTTAGGTCCCGCCGTTTTCGTATTGAACACCAAAACGGCGGGACGTAAGACGCCGTTTTAGTATTGGGCGCCGTTTTCGTATTAGCATACGAAAACGGCGCGCAATACCAAAAACGGCGCTTCTCGTACCCGCCGTTTTGGTATTCTGACCGGCCTTAAAGGACCTGTTTTCGTGCATCTGGTTCAAATCTCAATATCTGCTTTTCTCGCATGAGTGATGTTAAAAGAGCACTGCTGATCAAGTTTTCGTATCGACAAATGAGGGAGGTGATTGCCACACGTCCGTCCAACGACAGTCCCCCATGAATAATCCGATAGGGACGACTTTTTCACTCCATCCCGGCAAAGGCTTAGAAGTGAAGAGGAAATCGGAATTGAAGGCACCGCAAGAGCGAGGGGTGAAAGGACGCAAAAGTTACCACTGAATGGTGAATTCATAAGAACATGTATCGATATAATGTTCGACGATCGGGAAGTGTAGGGATGATGGGGGGAGGGGGGGGGGGGGGAGAGACAACGGAGGGAGAGGTGTATGGGAAGGGTGGAGGTGTGGGTGTGGGGTTATTTTTCTCTAAAGGACATGCGTAACGGCATTTTTCTCTAAAGTGCATGCAAACATTACGTGACATTTTCTGTGTACCCAGAATCTCGCGCGGGGGTATGTATGATCTCTTTTTCATAGTCAATGAGCATGTGTCTTAACTGTGTTCCACGCCAACACCCCCACACCCCCCCCCAAACCCACCCCCCACCCCCCCCCCCCCCCCCCACCGGGCCCCTTCCCCCACCCATCACATCTTGCCCACCCCTCACTCTCACCGTCTTAGCCACCACCCCTCTTTCCTTTCCTCCTTATTCTCTTCGTGAGGCGATCAATCTCTGGCTCTTGGTAATTTTCTCCGATTGTTAGCCATGCCATTAGTGATTAGTGTGTTCTGTTTCTAGTTTTTTTTCCAAAAAGGCTTTCGGTTCGATTTTCTGTTCCGGGCAGAGTTTCGCTTTTTCTGTGCCTTTGCCTTGTCTTCGTTCGCTATGCATCTCTCTCTCTCTCTCTCTCTCTCCTCTCTCTCTCTCTCTCTCTCTCTCTCTCTCTCTCTCTCCCATGCCCTGCCCTGCCATGTTTCTCTGTCTGCCTGTCTGTCTATCTGTCCGTATGTCTCTATCTTCTGTCTGTCTGTCTGTCTGTCTGTTGTCTCTCTCTCTCTCTCTCTCTCTCTCTCTCTCTCTCTCTCTCTCTCTCTCTCTCTCGCCTCTCCTGCCTGCCCTGCTCACTTCCTCTGCCTGCCTGCCCTCCTGCCTTGCCTGTCTCTCTCTCTCTCTCTCTCTCTCTCTCTCTCTCTCTGTCTCTCTCTCTCTTTCTCTCACATACACACACACACACACACACACACCACACGCACGCACGCACGCACACGCACACACACACACACACACACACACACACACACACATTTCATTTATCTGTGTATCTCCGAGAACTTGTTGATAACGTCGAGTCGTTTAATGATCATTTCGAATGCCTGTGTTATAAAAAAAATAATAACAAATGGTTTCTCATATAGCGTCTAATCAAACGAATTTCTCTTAGCGCTTTACAAAATCATACTACGTTCACCCTTCTCATATACAGTAGTACATCTTGCACCCAACTACAAATACTATTACTACAAAAAAACCAACAAATCCTACGAGTACGACATTCACCCTTATTATCAAGTATCACTACAAAACCTAAATCCTATAACATTCAATTATACAACAAATACACACATGTAATAGAGAACATACTGTTAACTGTGTTCTGTATTTACACAATGCCAGCAATTTGGAACGTCAGAACGTCAGTCAAAATCAATCATTCATAAATGAAACAGGTAAAACGAGTCCACTAATTACGAGCTTTAATTCTGTATCAGTTAATCCCATCGAATTTAACTGTCAGCTTTTTTTTTTTCAAAAGTTCTGGAATGATACATTATTTTTACATAAAGTGTGGAATCATGCATATATATATATATATATATATATATATATATATATATATATATTCTTTTTTTTTTGCTTGTTTTTTGAACAGTATTTAGGAAGACCAGCGAACCGTGTATAGTTTGTCCTCCATGTGTAACAACGCTTTCTGTCTCAATCTGCTTATCGGTCAAGCTGTAAGTACACACACGTTCTGTCAATAAACAAAAAATATATACAAAAATAAGTCCAACTTTACCAAACATTTTTTTTTATATGAAAACGGGCACACATTTTAACCGTACTGAAAACCAAAACACAAAGAAGCAAAGAATTAAAAAACGACTGAACGCACAAAACAAAGTGAGAAATAGCGCTTATTTATTCACAGTACGGAAATATATTTTGCAAAAATTAACGTACGTGTTTTGATTTGTTGTTTGTTGTTTTTGTTCGGTTTTTGTTTGTTTGTCTGTTTTGTGCTACTTTACACCTTGTTCTGGGTGTTTATGTTTCAGCTTTTTATGTTATTGTAATATGTTTGGATTTCAGAGCTATTTGACCAAAGAATCAGCGTAAGTATACGGACAATTATTCATTGAGATTCTAGCATGGCTTGCATACAGTCAATTGTCAAGCAAATTTGAAATTCAGTTTTCGTCATTTGAACTGCCTATCCCACTATATGTATGCATTTTGTTCAGGGCGTCATGTCAAAAAGAAAAAGGTCATATCCTGCAAAACTCAACAAGAAAAAATAACAGCAATGA